>JADRCD010161656.1:0-19298 GCA_019843815.1 Montemys delectorum
GTGTGTGTGTGTGTGTGTGTGTGTGTGTGTGTGTGTGAAGTTAGCTGTGTGCTTATAACTTACCTGCGTCATTAAGCAGCTGTAGAGTAGAAGTTGAGTAAGCTGATAGGTAACATTAACAGACAGGCTCAGGACAGAGAGCTGTCTGAGCAGACCCACAGGTGAGAATTGTTATGTGTAGATAGTTCTGCAGATCTAGGTGCAGGCAGAAGTAGAACTGTGGGAGATGAGGAGGAGAGATGAGCAGAGTCCTCCACACCAAGGCCACAGGAAAGAATGCAGGTTTTATCCTGCAACGCATAGGATTTGTCAATGAACAACACCCAGATCATTCTCAGATTTTCATTAAACTGACTTTTTCAGAAAATACGTGGATGCACGGAAATACTTTGCCATTAATTCTTTTCTGTTTTAGAAACAGTTTCCCCACAAGTAGCTCAAATCAATGGTATTTTGCTCAGAATGTTTACAGCAAAGTATTTGTACATTGATTTCTTTCAAAAATTAGTTTCTTTCAGCTCTAGTTACAGACTTGCAGAAGATAAAATCATGGAGCCTTGTAGCTTGTTTCAAACATGGCTTTGGTGCTTATTCATGATAAGATGTGTTAGTTTCTCACTTCAGCAGTGACACATGGGTCACAAACTGGGTTGTTTTAAACAATAGAAAAGTATCCAGGGGAATGGCTCAGTGGGTAAAGTACTTGCCTTGGAAGCTTAGAGGCCTGGGTTCAGATCCCCAGAGTCCATTCAACAGCTGGAAGCTGTAGCCCGAGCATCTGTAATCCCAGCACACCTCTGGAGGCCAAGCCTGGAAAATGGCCAGACGCCCACAGGCCAGCTAGCCTGAGGCATGCATCTCCAATGAGGTATAAGGGGAGGAAAGATACCCACGGTTGTTCTCTGGCCATTGCACATATTTCTGATCATGTGTATCATGTACATATATAAATGAATAAATGCAATCTGTTTTAAAGGAACGTTAGAGACAATAAACATGTGTGCCTCTGGTGGAAGACCACGCCGTCTGCACACTCCTCTGCACACTGTAAGAGTTATCATTTCTCCACAGATTTCTTAGACCCCTCCTGTGGCACAGACCCTATAATATCATGATCCAATGTTGGAGGTTAAGGAAGGGACTTAATGAGAGTCGGTGTCTTATTGATGCTAACAAGAGTAACACTTATTGTCTTAAACGTGCAGTACCCCATAATCGCACTGTAACTCACCACCTGGCATTCTTTTGTGTGAGTGTGAGGGAGTCACTAATAGAGTACTTCTGGTTTGAGAGGGTTGTTTGGTTTTTGTGTTTGTTTGGTTGGTTAGTTAGGGTTTTTTTTGCCTATTGGGAAGCTCAGAACTGCACCTGGCTCTAAACTTTCAACTTGAATTAAACCAACATGATGCCCCTTCCCAGAGCCTTTGGCCTACCTCCTTTCTCTCTTGCCCTCTTTTCTTATGGAAGCCATTACTGTTTCTTTTCTGAACATGGAAAGTCAAACTCAGCTTAGACAGTTTAGCTCACCGAGTGATTTCAGAGGGACCACAGCCATGTGTAAATCCATGGGATGAAGTTTCTCCCAAGAGGGATGCAGACAGGATGTCTCAGGAAGATACTTATGCATTTGTATCTTCAGTGGATTAATGTAAGGCCTATTTATCCTTGCAGTGCCTTTCTGGAAGTCTGGCACGGAAATGAACAAGCATCCTTGTAAGGCCCTACTCACATCCCCAGCAGTACTGGGTAGAGTAGCTGGGGCAGGGTGGCGTTCTCTCACATCACATCCTTCCCTGGTGTCTACCATCTCACTTGGGTTCTCTCCTCAGGTGACTTCAGGTTTCTGTTGATGAAGTGAAGAAACACATCATTAGTGCCTTAGTTCATCCTGCAGGCTCTGCTTTCTTACTTAAAATCTTAGGCTCAGACTAACGTGCCCGCATTTGTTGAAGGCAGAATTAGCCCCACTTGCTGCTTCTAGACTGGCTGCTTCATTTACAGATGGCGACTGACTTGTTTGATGACTGGGCTGGGTCCGCACTGCCAAAGTATTTGTATTTGGCAAAAACTTTCCCTCATGATGTCTTTCTTAATAGAAAGCTGAGAGTAAGTCCACCTCTACGGTTGTGCTCCAATTCCAGCATTTTGACCCCAAGTTTCTCAGGAACACCGGAAAGCACAAAAAAGCATCTGACTAGAGATGCTGTTAATATAGTTGAAATAACTTGTCAGCCTCCTGCTATGAAGGCAAAGGTTTTCCCTCTTGGCAGAAGTTAGAAGAAATGCCGTAAAATCAGAAGTAAGCTGTGAAATGCACTTTAAGTTAGTACGTAAGGATGTTGTTCCATTGACCTAGCGTTCTGAAAACCATGCAGTGTTGTCCACTGAGAGATAATAAAACTGGGATAGAAATCTGTCTCTGGCAAAAGGAAAGAGTGGAAGAAAGGTTTCTGTCTTCCTATTGTTGATTTTTGTTTGTTTGTTTCAAAATAAAAGAGACAGTTCTCTGTAACCTAAGACTGAAGTAAAACCTCACACTGAATGTTAGAGATGTGTGTCGATTCCGTTGGCAATTACATCCTAGCCACCCTAAGGATAACCCCGCCGGGAGAGTTTTAAGTGTGCCTTTAGATTCTTTTGGGCCCTAAAATTGCTTTACCTTGTCATTCTAGAAATTATTTCATCTTTTGTAGCACACCAACAAGACCTTTGTGAGCAACATTCATGTGTCTTTTGCACAAGATAGGGTTTATTTGCACCCCACAAGACTCTGTCTTTGCTTAATGCATGAAAAGACTAGTATGCAGTGCCTTCTACAAGATTAGTCTAACCCTATTCCATTTTTAATATTTGTAAACAGATCACAGTAGGGGACAGTTGGTTTATTTCCAGGTGAAGCCCATTTTCCTTCTTCTATCTCCTTTACTTTGAAGGAGAAATCAGGAGAAAGGGGAGGGGAGAGGAAGAGGAAGGAAGTGAGGGGAGAAGGATCACAAAGCAATAACAAGTAACAAGACAGGAGACCCAAATCTCATGAATCCTCAAGCCCTAGGCAGCGGGTGAAAATGTTCTACAGAGATCCTTTCCAATGAACCATGGGACCACTGACTGCAAGGTGGAATTAGTCTGAGGCGTTAAAGTGAGTTTGTCATACGGTGGGTTTGGTGGTAGACACCTGTTGTCACAGCACTTAGAAGGTAGAGGCAGGAGGATCAGAATGTCAGTGTCATCCTTGGTGCTTGTTTAGCTCAAATGTGCCCTGACTTTGTACTGAGAAAGTGCTGACTTGGTGGAGAGTAGGTGAGAAGGTGCTTAGTCAGTCTCTCTGTGAGAGCCTTTGTAGGAGCAAGAACCTCAGAACGCACTGGCCCTGGTCCTTTAGCTCCATTGAGACATTGTGAAGCCAGGTCATAAAACAGGCTTGAGAATGTAGCGTTTGGTTGTGATCCTAGCCTGATCTACCCAGCAATCTGGGGTAGGGCACACCATAAATCTTACTGAGTGTCGACTTCCTCAGATGCTAAAAAACAAAACTATGTGCATCTATCCAATAAAGTGCTTGTACCCAAGGAAATACATTGACTATAATTGACAGAGAATTATTTCCAGGGGTGGGGGTTTTCTCAATCTGCTTTTTAAATGTGTTTTCAGCACCAAATATATACTAGAACGTCAAGATTTAGTCAGCAAATGTCTTACGACTTAAAATTAATTCTGATTAGCTCATAGTTCAGATGACTACTACTACTAGTACCACTACTAGTAGATGTCTACTACTACTACTACTACTACTAGTAGTAGTAGTAGTAGTAGTAGTAGTAGTAGAATGGTAAAACACTATCTTGAGCTCATTTTGAGCACTAGAAGGGAGCCAAAAAGATGAAATGAAAGTCCTATTTGGTCTCCTGATCCCAAAAGACTGCATCTATGTGTATTCCGTATCTCTCAATATGAAGTTTAACTGATAAATGTGTTTCAGTAGAAAAACACAGTTTATAAACTGATAGAATCATCAATCTCAGCTTCATATAATGTCATATGCTTTTAGGAAGGGCCTACAGGGTCACCTTTCTCAACAAGTTAAGAAAAAACCCAAGGCCCTGTAACACCTGAAGTATAAAAAAAGGCCTGGGGAGATTTCTTAGCCAATAAAATGCTTGCCTTGTAAGCCCAAGAAACCAAGTTCAAGTACCAGAACCCATGTTAAAAAAAATTAAAAAAAAAAAAAAAGCATGTGTCAGGTCAGGCAAGATGACACATACTTACAATCAACCTGTTGACTTCATGGCCAGAAACCTAGATAAGCCACTGAAAGAACATGTTTCACAAATGCTTGAGAGCACCCAAAGAACCACGCTGGAGACTCTGAAGTTGATCTTCATGTGCAGCCACAACATATTCTTCTACATCTAAACACAACACAGACACACACATACATACACATACACACCCACATACCCACAAATGCATACACCACAAACACACACATGTGCACACACACACACGTACACACACATACCCACAAACACACACATGTGCACATACACACATGTACACACACATACCCACAAACACACACATGCACACACATGCACACACATGCATACACAAGCACGTGCACGCACACACACACACAGACATGCAAGCACAGAGATATGTAAGTGCACATACACACACACACACACACACACACACACACACACACACACGGGCACTCACACATTCTCCTTATCTTGACTGGGAAGATGTCTCCATCACATGCACCTGCATTATACCCTGCCTGCTCTAAAACCTCCAGCAGAGGAGGAGCCTTCTAACTGCCCAAGTCTGATCCTTCCTAATAAGATAAGATCCTTGGCTTCATGATCCTGTCTACGTCCTCCTTGTGTTGTGGAATTTAGTACACATGGAGGTAAGTTAGGTCTTCTTTATCAATCCCTACCCCAAATCCCTTCCAATTTCTGACAGCCATTACTTCTGTTGGATGGATGGCATTTGTTCCATAAATTAGAAAATGGGACTATAGAAATGCCACCTTGGTTAGGAATTTGGACATCCTTTCTTAGAAGGGGGAACAAAATACTCACGGGAACAAATAAGGAGACAAAATGAGAAGCAGAGACTGAAGGAAAGGGCATCCAGAGACTGCCACACCTGGGGATCCATCCCATATACAGTCACCAAATACAGACACTATTGTGAATGCCAAGAAGTGCTTGCTGACAGGAGCCTGATATAGCTGTCTCCTCAGAAGCTCTGCCAGAGCCTGACAAATACAGAGGCAGATGCTTGAAGCCAGACATTAGACTGAGCACAGGGTCCCCAATGGAGGAGTTAGAGAAAGAACTGAAGGAGCTGAAGGGGTTTGCAGCCCCACAGTAAGAACAACAATATCAACCAACCAGACCCCACAGCCAGAGCTTCTAGGGACTAAACCACCAACCAAAGAGTGCACGTGGAGGAACCCATCGCTCCAGCTCCCTATGTAGCAGAGGATGGCCTTGTCAGGCATCAATGGGAGGAAAGAGAGGCCCTTGGTCCTGTGAAGGTTCACAATGCCTTTGCAGGGTCAAACAACACTTTCACATTCACTAAGACCATTGGAAAGCATATTTTCATTACAATTCATGAAATTAGCAAAATTACAATTATGAAATAGCAATAAAAATAATTCAATGGTTGGGGGTCACCATAACATAAGGAACTGTGTTCTGCAAACTTTTTCACTGTTCTAGAGCGTCTGATACCATCTGTAGGCCTTTATAGGTACTGTATTCACATGTACATACTAACACACATATGCATGTCATTACTTTATTTGAAATCTTAAAAAAGTTTGTAAATTTCAGCAATATCACAATAACTCTTTCTGGTACATACCCTTCAAAACTTATAAAGTTTTCTTGGCCTACACCATATCCAGAAATGTAAGCCATGCTAAGCTCATCAGTCACTCTTTGGAAGTAGAATACCAGAATATCATGAACTAGCCTCTGACAGGAAACTCAATGGATGCTTTGAATAGCACATCTAGAAATTTAGAAATCAAGCTCAGAGAATCTAGACATGTATGTTGACCTTGCTTATTTTTTGCAGCATACTCCTAAAACATTGATAGCTGTGTCCATTTTGTTGTTGTTGTTGCTGTTGTTGTTGTTGACCATTCCCTTGATAATATTCTTTTTTGCTTCTGTTTTTCATGTTAAATTTAGTTTTGTATAACCATGGTTCAGGCACAGAAAGTAAAGAAAGCACACACTGAAGAAAATGAGGCTTTACTTTCTCTCCTTTGCTTCCTGTGTAGTATCTGTGTCCTCCCGTCTACCTTCTCCTATAACACTCTGTCCTTCGTCAATGACAATAGCTTCCTATCTATCTGCCTACCCAAGCGCTCTCCTCCTTCCTGCTCCTCAATCTTGACAAACACTGCCTTCCAACTCAGCTCCTCTCACTGTTTATTTTCCGCAGATCCTTGCTTAGCATCTCTCTCAGTGGCCCACAGCAACCTCTCTCCTTCTGTCTCTCATTTTTTCTACTCTATTTTATGCCCTCAAGCGAGTCCATTCCCTAAGATTCAATCTTTTGATCTCCTTTTTCCTTTCCAGTTAGAGTCTCAGAAAGGTTCCAAGGCCCCAAAAATCATCTTTAGATAAATGGTTCTCACCTTTCTAAATTATTCTATCATCCTGAATTTCTTTATTTAATTTTATTCTAATATGAATTACATGGTAGAAATGTCTACTTGAAGATCTTCCTCATCCCTCAAGGTTTTAAATCCAAAATAGAATGCATATTTCTCTTTGTGTGTTCTTTCTTCTCAACTGAGTTCTGTTAATGGATACAGCATCCTCCAGAAAGCTTGAGCCACCTGTGAGGAACTCCAGCTGCATTTTGCACACTCTGTATCTGGCTGAGGAATGCCGCACCAAGCTTTTCCCTGTCTCATTTATTAACTCCTTCAACACCCTCAGTGTCTTCTCTAGTCTCCATGTGTGTATTCTCACAATCTTCTCAGTCAGTCCCTTTCCTGGTTAGCTTATTTGTGTTCCTATTTACTCCTGCAATTGCCTGCCCTGAAATCTTCAAGATTTCCTTTTTGTCACCTAACAAAACAGAAATTTCTTCATTAGCATGAGCATTAGCCCCCACCACCCTCAAGGTCTTCGACTAACATGTAGTTTATGTAATCACCTACACACTCAACTATGAAATGTAAATGAGTCTGCATTTTTGCTAAAGGTAAATATTTTTCATTTACAACTCTCTATCACAACCATAACACAAGAGTTCTTCCTCTATCCATGTTAAAAATTAATTAACGGATTAAATTTTTCTCATGTTATATACTAAGATGTTGTGATCAAAAATACTTTCTTAATTATTAGAAAGTTATTCTCCATTTCTCTTCTATAGGACTCAAAGGATTACATTAACATACATTAATATATATAATAAATTACATAATACAAAAAGTAATGATTCTGTATTCAAACTATTAGTGTAATCAAGAGAGAAATGAAGACAAGCATACAGATAGAAAAGAGGCTAAAAAGCCCCATTCTATTTGCAATACTAAAGTTTCACCTTCAGGGTCCTGGGTTCTTAAGCAAATGTCACCTTGACTGAATTGGTAGAAAGGGGGAAGTCTTGTACCCTTCCTCATGTTTGTAGTGCCACATGGGGCTTTGTGTCCTTTTAATGAAAACAAACAAAAGTGTAGAGCTCAAACAAGCTCATGGAATGAGCTTTGTGTTGTTGAGATTGGAACTTGAAGACCAATGATTGTGTAAGAGAAAGGCAGTTGCTCTTTTTTCCCAATAATGTATGTGCCATGACTCTGTATCAGTGTTTCTCAGATGCTGTCCTGCGGTGGGTGATTTGTTGGCAAATACTTCTCTATCACAGCCAGGTGCCTTCTGCATTGCAGGATACTGGGCACCATGTCTACTCCCTGCCTAACAACTGTCCCATCATCTCCCCTCCACTTCTGAGATATGCCTGATAAAAGTGTCCCCAGATGACCTCAACTGTCCCTTGGGTATCTAACTCTAAATTTAGACAAAAGTACCCATGAATAAATTGTGTGCCATTATCCAAAAGCAGTGGGAACGGCCGTGTTCACACACTTCCCCCATGGAAAAGCAACTAGCTTCATTTTTAAGCCCACATTCTGGGGCTTCCTCTGTTTACATACCTTTGGGCTAAGTTAAAATCTTTTTGTATCCTGTAATGGTAAGGGTAGTTCTGAAACATCTATAATCATTGACTATGAAACAGGCAAGACTCACAGGCACCAGGCAAAACCACCTCTTATAGTGAATATACAAATATGACAGGAAAAAAACCCACCATCTAAACTGTAATAACCCTTGATTGGGGCCTGGTAAGCAATTCGGGTGGAATTAGCTCTTCATGTGACAGACCAAACAGATACAGGGGTGTGGAAAGCCACACTGTGCTAAGAACAAACTTCTGTAGCATAAATCTCAGTTGAAGTCTATACTGCACATAACTGCACATAACTGACCTATGTGCCCCACTGCCCCTTCTTGCTGTTTCTTTCTCCTTAATTCAAGCATGGTGCTCTGTTACAAAGACTATTAATTACTTGCAATGCTAATAGAGTTACTGTGTGTAATATCCTGAAAAGATAGATTAGATCTAGCATGCTAAATATTGAGTAGAATTTTTAAAAAGGCAGAATTGAGTTGGAAACAGGGCAATTGTGTCTTCCTGGAACATACCCACTGAAGGACAGGTCTTAGGTAACTGTCACATTTGATTCCACTATCAGAAAATCCTGTCCTTGCAGGTCACCAAAACCCTTTGAAGAGAATACTACTCTATTTCAAATACAGATAAATACAGACAAAAATAATAATAAGACATCTACCATTCTAGAGAGCTGTTTATTTTTAAAAATAGCCACTTTCCTTAGTTTTCCCAGCTAGAACATTTTTCATTTTAGCAGACAAATTTCTAAAATTGAAGTCTTAAATTACTTTTCCCGTGTAACTCACCCAAAGAAACCAATCCCTGTTTTGATTAAGGCAATCAGATATGTTTTCACTACTCAAATACAAAATTTGTCAAAACTAAGTCATGGCTGCCTGGTCAGTGGCTGCACCATTGGAAGGCAATGCTGTTCATGTGCTTGCCACAATTATGGTCAGAAGCGGATATGTGTCAGACTGATTTAAACCCAGCTCCCTTATTTAGCATGTGTTTATGACAATGTGAGGCTAATTTATTGCTCATGATCTATCATTCTCACGCTTCCTGTTTATTATGCAGCTTCTTATTTCTGTAGAGGTGATGTAGCTTCCAATTTGCAAATCCACACAAAGTGACATTGTGCATTACAACAGCCGTGTGACCAAGGTCTTATTTCATTTTCCACTCCCTGCATTGGTGATTAGTCTGCTGGCAATAGTAAATTTACAGGCTTTGTAAGCCCCTAAGTTATGATGCTTCTACGGATGTTAATTATCTCTCTTTGTATGCCCTCTTCATTATACATTTGATGTATAGTACAAATGGCTGTGCTTTATATCTGGGAGAATGATCCTAATGGTGTGCCTGATCTCCTGCATGTGCACAATGCCAGTCCCAGAAATGCCCTAAGACTAGCTCACATCACAGCTATTGCAGTGGGATCCTGTCTTTCCCCTGTCAAGACTACTAAGTTTACGATGTTTTGCAAAAATTTGTTAAGTACCAAAAGATATTTCCCTTCCTATATTTGTCATGTGTCTTAGGAAAAGAAAGCATCTTTTTGATGAGCAAGACATCAGTTTTCTTTCTACCGACCTCTGACTAAAAAGATAAGGTACACATTTCTTTCTCCTGAAGTCAAGATTCACAAGAACAACATTTATTCTTCAATATAAACAGCCTTCATTGATTCATATCATCCAATATAGTACAGTGATAGTTTTCTTTCTTTCCTTCCTTTCTTCCTTCCTTTCATTCATTTTTGTGATAGATAACTTGAAAGAGAGAAAAAGGTCAACTCTATGCTCTGTTTTCGATTGATCCCATCAGATTCTGAGTCCCACCAGGTAAATTATAGTGTTCCTAAAAAGTCTGGAATTCTTAGATATTAGTTAACTCTTAAATTGACAAGTAGAAACATATATTCATCATAGCATATATATATATATATGCTATGATATGTGTGACACGGATAAAATTAACATATATATAATATGTGCCTTACTTTATGATATCCAGTTTTAATTACTTTGCTTGAGAAGTAAGGAGACTAGACAGAATGCCTGTGCTACCTTTTACTGCACACTTAACACTTCTAATACCTAGACAGGTACTGTGCGTTTGACTTGCATGATCTTATAGTAACCCTCCCAACAAGCATATGAGGCAGCATCAGCTCATTTTACAAGGTGGAGAGAGCCAAAGCTCTGGAGTTAACAATCCACCTAAGGCTGTACAAATTTAAGCAGCAGAGCAGAAATCCAAGAGGCAGTCAGAGGTCTCCTTGACTCCAAAGCTTTGCCTGCTTTGCTAACGTCAGAGTAGAGAGGTAGGATCGGTAATTTAAGAACGACCTTTAGCTATCAAACAGGCTGTGCTGTAGAAGGCTGTGATCATATTCTCTGTATTCTTAAAGCCAAAGAAGTTAAAGAAATGGAATACAATTCATTTGTAGAACAAGAAACCTAAGTTGGTTATTTTAGAAAAGAATTTCCTAACAAAACTTGTAGGTAAAGCTGGTCTTCTTTTTTAAAAAGCCATGTCAATCTCCTTTTGAAGTCCCGGATGAACTCACTCCACATTGAGCTTTAACTTTCAGAGTAAAATCACCATTATGAGTATTTAGGCCACAGATAAAAAGTGCGATCTTGTTATCTATTGCTGTATAAAACTCTCCCTCCCTCAACAGTGGCGACCTAAAACAGCAGCCCTGTCTTTCGCTCCTACATCTGTCTGTTTGGAATGTAGGCAAGCTAGAGGAGTTTTGTTTGTTGTTTTTACTTTTTTTTTTTTTGAGGTTATAATATAACTGCATTATCTCTCCTTTCCCTTGGCTCTGAAAACCCTCCCATATATCCTTCCTTGTTCCCTTTTAAATTCAGGGTCCCTTTTAGCATTAACTCTTCCTGCATACATATATGTTTTTACATGTTTTCCTAAATATACCCTGCTTGACTTGTATGATGCTACTGTATGACCATTTGCAGGGCTGGCCATCTGGAATTGATTATACAGTTGGGACACTCTTCCTGGGGGAAGGCTATTTCTCCCACTCTCAGCATTCTTACCTGCCTCTAGTTCTATTTTCTCCCCATACACTGTTCAATTTCTATTTTTTTGTTAAAAAAAAAAAAAGGTAGAAAATAAGAATATTCATTAATTGTTTAAGTTTCTGTTATAGTTGGTCAATATCAGCTTGCCACAAATTACAACCCCTTGGTGAGGGAGCCTCACCAGAACTGTCTTGATTTACACACCTGAGGGTTTTTGTCAGTGGCACCTTCTATTAGTAGTCCCAATAAAGAGGCTATGTCAGAAGGAAGGATTGTAGATAGCGCTGGTCTTGTATTTTGATGCTAATCCTCCTCTCCTGAACAGCACTGCAGACTGGGAGCAAATCACATATACAGCTGCCTTGTGAACCTTCTCCCCACTTTAACTTTTCAAGTAAAGGCTAAGGCCAATGATTCATCAGCAGGAGGGAAGGTGGAGCTGAAAAGAATGGGGGAGAAGGGGACAGAGGAGACAGGGAAGGAGAACGGTGAAGAGAACGATGGAGGAGAAAAAGGTGGAAGGAAGATGGAGCTGAAACACATGGCTTGGAGAAATTGCAAGTCATATGGGATCTAATAGATGGGAATAGAATAGTGTAGTGGTAGATCTGCCCAATCTAGGTGAGTAGCTTGTATATCAATTAATTGAGTTGTAAATTCATTGATTGGGTAAATTGGGTTAAAAATTTAATGCAACAAGGAAGGCCATTTTCCCTCTTACGTTCCTGTCCTTCCATCTTGACCAGTTAGTTTGCCCTTTGGGTTTGCTGCTGTTCAGTTACACATGTTCTTTATGTCGGGTTGATGCCTCTTGAATTTTCCTTCTATGACATGTATATGGTTATTGCTCTGGTTCAGACATGTTTACATAGTCATGTTGGCATGACATTGTATGTGTAGCTTTTGACATTTCTAGGAAACACAACCTCACAGCAAACTCCCTGATTTTCTGACTCTTAAAGCCTTTTTGCCTCCTCTTCCACAATTTTTCCTGCGCCTTGGGCATGATAATATTTTGTAGATATATATTCAGTAGAACTAGACAGTAGAGTTTTGTGTTTTGTATTTTGATTAGCTATGGCTTTATGTCATGGTCTACACCTGTTGCCAAGAGAAATTTTCTTGGTGAGAATTGGTAACTAACATATTTGTAGGTATTAAGAACCAAATATTTATAGTGTATATATAGTTTGTGTATTTTCCATATCAGAAAGTGCTTAGAATGACCTTTTGCTGCTCCCTTATGGTTTTTTGCTGAGCTTCTTAGTTATTCATTTGCTGTCTTTAGGGCCAGAAATTTACAGTACTTCACTCCCTCTCTTCAAATGAGTTTCCTGGACTTCTTGAGTATCAGCCCACTTGAACTCTCTGCAAGCATTCTAATCTCCAAGTTGAAGCCATGATGGTTTCCATAACATAGACACAATAGTTGAACAGGTTCGTATCCACTGAAGCTCTCTGGCCACACAGATGAGTCCAGATGTAGTGTGGAAAGGGAATGGTCAGGCATCTGTACACTACTGGAGATCACATACAACAAGCTCAGTGAAATTAAGCTTGGAAAGCATGTGAGTAGCTGGTTAAATATGTTCAACACACAAGCCATTCATCTAACAGAAAGAAAAAGGAATATGCTAGAAATAAACAAATAGTTGTGTAAGCCACCAAGGACACTTTTGTGTGCAGATTAAAGGTAATGTACCCCCATAATATTCTAACATCTCTCCAGGCAGAGAACAGTCAAGAGCCTCCTGTGAGTTATGTATTAATAATCTGTATTTTCCCATATATAAGGGTAAAAACTGCTTAGGGCTATAACTTGTAGCTTTCAATTTGCATCTTCATTGCACCAGGGAAGGCTGCTTCATGACACATATGTTTGACTATTCAGGCTGAAAATAAACTGGTATGGGTTTAATTCTACTGGCAAGAGACCAGCTTCTCATAACTTTAGCCTAGCGAATTGTTATGGGCCATAATTCAAATTTAATGATCTGACTCATTGAAATGATAAGATCCCAGCTTTGGGCAGGCATATTGTTGCTTCTCCTAGGAATGTCAATTATTTTATATGTCATGCACTCCCTCCATCTTTCTGTACACCTTTAAATAGAAGCCAGGCTCTAGCAGTTGGCTCTAACCAAGGCAAACATATGAGTCACCAGGGCTTCTGTGAACACATGTGGGTCTGTATTTGAATCTGCTGAGCCCGTCGTTAATGATGCTGTACAGTTTGGTGTCTTCAGTGTTGACAAAGGCCATATGTTTCCCCAGCTTCTCCTGGAGTGCTCTGTTTACTGTATGTCCAGCTAAGGATTTGAACAGCTTTACCTGCAGTGAAATATTCTATCCACAGACTGTTCTACATGATGTGCTGTATGAAACAGACAAACCTTTCTGAAATACGTGGACAGGCAGCTCCTTCTCTAAGACAGCATTGAGTGAAGTGACTTTGCTACTTATACATACAGTCTCCTAGCTCATTTATGGTGACCAAGGAAGGATTCTTAGGACTCTCATGTAAACAACATACATGTAAAAGCTGAAACTTTGTTAAAGCATAGTCCAATGTCTTCTTTTAAAGGATAAAAGCTGTGACTGCGAATAAGGACTTTTATTTTCTTCTACACAGTCAGGAAGGACACATCTTTCATCCTAAGTACTATCCTATTGTGAGTGGTTTTGAGGTTCCCTTGGTTATCCTCTTTTCCTGTAAAACCCGGCATTATCTCTCAGCAATCTGGTTGACCAGGAATACCAAGATAACAAGATAAGCCCCCTTGGTGATTTCTTCCTCATTCTGTTCTGATTAAACAAAGGCAACCACATACAAGGATGTTTACCTAAAGGGAACATATCTCTCAGTGGTCCTCACTGTGGAGCTCTGTGCCTAGCTCACAGTAAGCTAGGACTCTGCAAAGCTGCTTCATGTCCCTTAACCTCAGGTTCCTCCCTTGGAGAAGCAGGGAATAAGAATCCCATTATTTAGTCCATAGATAACCTGGACTATTAATGACATGAGTTATTCAGGACTTTAACCAAATTCATGTCTGTGAAAATAGGAATTGCCATGTCAATAAATAGGAATTTTGATTAAAACCATCAGAATATATTTTTCTTGTCCATGACTGAATTCAACCTAATTTCACTCCTGGATGTATCTGCCAGTTAGACTCAACTGAAAATCAAAAGAGGGTGAAGGTCAGAGCTACGTGTGTGGTTAAGTGAGCCATGTTACAGGACTTTCAAATGGGACAGTTGGACTCTTATACAGGAAATAAATATGGACAGCTAGTTGAAGCTGGCCCCTTCATTCATGTCCTGAACAGACTCATGTAATTAAAGGCTGGATTGTAAGAAGCCTGTGTAATCAGTAACACAAATTCCAGTGGTGGCCCAGTTGATTTCCATCCCTACTGCAGAGTAAACTTAAAATAAACTGCATAACAAGAGTATAGGGAAAGAGCTCCCCTAGTTATTATAACTCAATATTCTGAATAATTTAACCTCAGCATATGTTGAAATGTTTCTTCATGCTTTCCTTAAAAGAGCAGTGTGGAAACTGAGGCATTTCCTGACTTTGCTCAAGTATAGCCAAGTTCCAGAGCTTCCTGGATTTATTTCCATAATAATGGATAGAGGTGACTAGATCTGCTAGCGTAGTAGTAAGACTTCTTCCTGTACGATGACTCTAGCAGCCATATAAAAAGCTCGTGTGATCACCTCACATGCCGGTTAACTCAGTGGACTGGGGTGGGGTGCAGAGACAGAAGGACTGCTGAAGCTTGGTGGCTAACAGCTTAACTTCAGCCTCTGTGAGAAACCCTGTATCAAAGGACTAAGGCAGAGAGAGATAGAACAGGGTACCTGGCATTCCTTCTCTGACTTCCTCAAGCTGTCATAGAGATATGCTCACCCATACATACACATATGGGCATATACCACATTCTCACACACACCAAACTTTTTTTCATGGAACTCTTCTTGAATAGATTACATCATTTCCATGTTTAAAGTACAGGCATCTTTTAAAATTTTCTAGCAAGATGATGTACTGTTTTTGTATGTATACATAGAAAAAAATTCTATCTAGTGAAGGCTAGTGTTTCTGTCAATAAAGGATAAGAAAATCATATAGGTTTGAATACTCCCAATAATAGTAATAAGGATAAAAAGAAAATGAATTATCAATCCTTATTTGCATCACATTTTCAAATCCTCTAAATAACTAGAATGTTCCAAAAAGAGAATGTTTCATTCTTTTCCTCAGCTAGAGACAGTGTTAGTCCACCTTCTGGATCCTCATTCTGAGATATCACTTTAGTCCAGAGAGAGAATTCTATAATGATCAACATAAGGTAGACAGGCAGTCAGAATGGAGTTTGCCTGTCTTTGGAAACTCTTAAAACAGAGCTTGAGGTTTGCCCTCTGTGTATCTATAATTAAATTATATAACATGCATATATGTAATATATAATATATGTACATATACATGTGTGTACATATACATAATATACACATGCATGCACTTATATGTACATACATATATATGTATATATACATATACATAGAGACAGGGTGGATGGATATTTGGGTGGCTATGTATTGAAATGACAAGTGTCAGTGATGGGAGATCAGGCTCTTATCTTACCTAAGTGTTACCTTTTTGGTGCCAACAAAGACTTTGAAAGGAAGAAAATGCTTGACTCTGTCAAGTGTACTTGTTGACAATCTCCTCACCTCTGTGGGTACTTCAAAAGCTACATCAATTCCTCACTCTCTACAAGGGTTTCTTTTCGTGAATCTGACCTGTTCCTTTCAATACTTGCCTTTCAGGTCAAAAGCTAGGAAGCTGGCTTCTCCAGAAGTCTGATTAGCACATGGACTGCAGAAGATTTATAGCCACCATCCTTGAGTTTTAAAGTAGTTAAGTCTGAGTACAGTCTACATATTACACATACAGCGATATTTATCTTCCTTTCTTCTGTACATTTTATGCTTCAAATATAACTCTGCTTTTCTTTTTACTGCCCTGGCAATTTATTTACTTGAGAACTTTAATGTCATCATTGCCAAGGAAAGCATATCATCAATTTAAACAGTTTAATGTGAATTACCAAAAACAAATTCTCTAACCAATATATTATATATAAAATGAATGAATACTGGAAAAACCCCAACTGTATGGCTTGGGTTATGACATCTATCTTGGATCTCCATGTTGAATGTATGGCCTTCGTATCTCATGTCTGAGAAAGCAAGCAACCATAAGACATGCAGAGATTCCAAAGAATACTCTACCATCTTGCCAACAAGGACTTCAAAGTCTACTTCAGCAGTATCCAACAGAACCCTAACAAAAGGTACTTTTCTAATTTTAACATTGCAAATAGCCACATTCAAGAAAGTAAAAGAAATGGATGACATTAATTCAAAAATATTAATCATATCAGAAAATGTTATCAACATATTAACATATTTAAAAACAATCAGTGGGAAGGTGGTTTTTGTTTTTCTTTACGCAGAGACTTTAAAATGTAGTGTCTAAGAGACCCACAACTGGAAAACATGCAGAGTGAGACTTTGGAAAGTTCAATTGTAAATGGGATGTTTTCATCATATCCTTCTTCCCTTTGGGACTCAGGGAGCTATGTGGAAGAGAAGGTACGAAGACTGTAAGAGCCACAGGGGTTGGCTGATAGCAAAGAAACAATATCTTCAAACACAACAGAACTCCTGCACGTGGGCACTCACAGAGGCTGTGGCAGCACACAACAGGACCTGTGTAGGCTCAAGCCAGACAACTCCCAGCACTGACAGGGGGAAGAGGGCATGAGCCCTTCCGAGGCAAGAAGCGATCATCGATAGCTATCACATAATTGCAAAGGGAAAAAGTAGTTTCATGAAGTATATTGAAAGGCATGCACCACAGTTAGCAGGAAATGGCTAATGTGAAAGAAAGCTTTGTAGAATTTTTGTCTCATATTGCTTTTGGGGCCATTTTTTGTCTTATTGGTCTTTTGCTTGTATGTTATGATTTCTGATTTTGTGTTCTTATGAATTTATCTTTCTTCTTTTAAAAATCTGGGTTTGTTTGTTTGTTTGTGTGTTTGATTGATTGATTGCTAAACAGAAAAGTATAAATATAGGCTGATGTGGAAGATTTGAAAAGAGTGGGGGAGGGGAAACTGTGATAAGAATATATTGTATAAAAATGTCAGATAGATTGATAGATAGATAGATAGATAGATAGATAGATAGATAGATAGATAGATAGATAGATAGATAGATAGATGATAGATCAATAGGTAGAACCTAAAACACATATTATATTTT
Source organism: Montemys delectorum (assembly GCA_019843815.1). Lineage (NCBI taxonomy): Eukaryota > Metazoa > Chordata > Mammalia > Rodentia > Muridae > Montemys > Montemys delectorum. Next base: position 17,604 of record JADRCD010161656.1, read on the forward strand.
AACACATTTTGCACACTGATTAAATTTCTATAGAGTTCTAACTCCACACCTTTATGTCTCCATTTGGGAAAGTTGGTGTCTTGTTGTAAAATGCAGAGTAATGATCATAACCACAGGGAAGTGAAGACATGATGCTGGTGTATGAAAATAAAGTTCTCATCTCAGTGTGTTAGTGTTAACTGAAGTGGTTATCCAGGTAAGAACAGTTGTCACATCATAGCTACGGAATCAGGTCAGGGTTTGGGTCCCGGCATTAACACTTGCCCTGAGTTTCTTGGGCAAATGGTTAAGCTTCACTTTTCACTTGGTAGGGTGATAGTGAGGTCCACATGAGAAATACATAGGGACATTGGCCAACACGAAATAGATCAGTGAACATTGGAATAACTGCACGGAGAAGCTTAGTGTAGCCAAGTAGGCCAGTACGTTTGCATAAAGGACAGATCATTGTTAACTGTGGCTATGCACCATCAGGAGTGTCCCAAAAGTAGTGACAATTAGATAGACTGGGGAGGTGATGTCTCAGTCAGGAAAATGCTTGCTCCTCAAGCATTCGGAAACGTGTTTGGATCCCTGGCTTCAAACCTGGACATGTTTGGGAACATCTTTAATCATTGCTAGGGATGGGGATATGGTACAAAACTTGCTGCCCAGACAGCCAAGATGATCTGTGGGATGTGGTTCAGTGAGAAACTGACCCTGAGCAATGGAGGAAAACACCTGATAGCAACCTCTTGTTTCCATGCTTATACATAGGATCACACATAGACACATATATATGCAAGCACATATATGGACTTGTGTTTGTATGTGTGTGTTTGTATATGTGTGTTTGTATATGTGTGTGTTTGTGTGTGTGTTTGTATATGTGTATGTTTGTGTGTGTTTGTATATGTGTGTGAGAGAGAAAGACAGAAAGAGAGAGACAGTGAGAGACACACAGGGGGAGAGAGAGAGAGAGAGAGAGAGAGAGAGAGAGAATCTTGGGAAATTCAAGAAAGAAATGCCAAATAAGACCATAAGGGAACTAACTGATCAATGTAGAATATGGTACAAAAAGTCTTGACCAGATTATTTAAATTTTCTGGTGTGCCTAATTGTGGAAATGCAAATGAGATGTCTTCATGTATCTGAAACTGGCTAAAAGGTATATTTAGTTTCTCAAGCCAATTGATCATAATCTTAGTTTCTTAAAATAACACAAAATGTTTTGTTGTTGTATTGCCTTAATTTTTAATAGTACAGAAGGCCAGAAAGCAAAACAAATCTGACAGGGCTAAAGTCAAGTGTCTTCCCAGCTGCTTCCCAGAGTTCCTTGCTTTTTACATCTAAGGCCTACTTGCATTCAGCTCATCCTTCCTCTTTCCCACCTTTGACCCCTGGGCCTCTCCTAGAAGATACCTAGTGCCACACCCACTTGTCTACTCCAGTAAAGTCTACAACTGTTAGGCTTGAAGGCCTGATCACAGACCAGAGGCATATGGCTTCAAAGGGAGTGTGCCTCCTGGGTATTCAGTCAGTCGCTGGCATCTCCTAACTCAGAAGTGTTCCAGATTAGTCTTTCCAATACTCAACATGCCTTCTTATTAGGTGCTCCAAGAAGTGATTCATAAATAGTTAAAACTAAGATTAAACGTTGTTCCCTGGCCTGCACAGTGTTCCAATATATCCTAACTTATTACCAAGCTGTTGTTA
>JADRCD010161658.1:3274-27520 GCA_019843815.1 Montemys delectorum
GATAGATAGATAGATAGATAGATAGATAGATAGATAGATAGATAGATGTACAGACAGAGACAGACAGACAGATTGGGGAGATGTTAATGCTTATCACATAGTCTCCAAGTCCAATAGAGTCTAAAGAATTCATTTCATCCTGCATAATACTGATCTTGAGCTCCGTCTCCAATTATCTTTTCTCAGTACTCCGTTCAGCCCTGCTCTTGGTATTAGAGACAGCCAGTCATCCTAGAGTAGATTTTGTGGTTATAAGAGGAAGCAGCAGGCATCAGCTAAATAAGTTTCCTCTCTCAAGAGTGTCTGAACTTAAATTGGTTATTGCTTCTTTGTTTTCTGATGGAAACCAATTACAGAGAAGTCCAAAGAATCTTCTAAACATCAATTTATACTGTCTCCTTTTCAGACAAGACATCAGAAACAAACTAATATTACAAACTTTTTATATTACTGTTTGAAGAGCAGTGTTCATATTTTATGAACATTTAAAATTTTAAATGTTTGGACTTTTATAATCATATTCTAATTTTAACGCTATGGCATAAGATAAAATAATTTTTCACTATTAATATTGTTCAAAGTTTTATATTTTCATGCTCACAAGTTTTTTTTTTTTTTGAGTCAGCTAATACGTACAGGACTGTAAGTCTGTGAAGCTTTATGAAACCTAAGGTGGTTCAGTATTTCACCATTTCTCAAATGAAATATTTACCCCAGTCTGTGATTTCCTTCTTTAGACTAACTCTGTTATTTGTCTTCTCCTTTATATTCCCAGAGCTCACATACTAGGCTATTTTCTTATAACTTTACATCTGGATTATTACAACAACCTACTTAGGTAGTCTTGTGAAAGTCATTTTGAACTATACTTCAGGCTACTAGAAATGTGAGTTTTACCCTATCTCCCGTTCAAAACATACCAATGACTCCCAATGCAGAAGAATGACACTATTGTTTAAATGTCTTTTTTTTTTGTCATGCACAACTCCACAGCAATTGCCAACTTTCTCTATGCTGCAATAAACTCCCTCATTAATTCTGCTTCCCTGTCTCCTTCTATGTACTTTAAACATACTCAACTTCTGTACACTATCTGGCTCTTTGTATTTGCTTATATAAATCCTCCTCACTCTTCAAGGATAAATTTTCTTCACCTTTATACAGACTGATAGACATTACTTACCAAATAGCTTACACTAATGAATATATTTGAGATATGCTGTTCATCTTTTCATTTAAAAGATAACAGTGAAAATCATGATTTGTTTTGCTACTTACGCTAGCTTGAGGATCAAAGAGCTTCATCTTTAAGCATAGTTTATTTTACATACAATTTATGTGAATAGTATGGCATTTCTGAACAAAGTGTAGACTTAAAGGAAGTAGAATTCATTCTGTATTTTATAATGCACAGAACATACCACAGCTTAGATGGAGTGTATATGTGCACACGAAGGTAGTGTAACTTCATGCAGAAATAGAATATCTAGTAGCATATTCTTACAAATTGTTTGCCATTGGAATCCAAATGAAAGATTTTCTAAATTAAACATGGACATAGTTATCTTTAAAGACAGAGAAAATACAAATACTGATACTCAACTGTCATCTATGTGCTTCCTTAAATGTCCTAATCAAATACACATAGTAAAAGAAATAATTGTCCATGTTTATTTTAGAATAAAAAAATTTATTATCATCACCATCATTATCATCATCATCATCATCACCACCACCACCACCACCATCATCATCATCATCATCATCATCATCATCATCATCATCATCATCATCATCACCATCATCATCATCATCAAAGTCAGAGTCTTACCATATATAGCTCTAGATGGCTGGGAATTTTCTATGTACTCCAGATTGGTATCAGCATCACAGAGATCTACCTAACTCCCTCTTGAATTTTAGAATTAAAGGCTATGCCACTATGCTGTACCTTGAATATAATTTCTTCAGAGCTAAGTCATATTCCATTGTATGTATGTGCCACAGGTTTTCTTCTATTCACTTACTGGTATACATGTGATTCTACTTCTGATTGTGACAGACAGCAATGAGTAGGGATGTGTAAGTATTTTTGTTGAAGAATCTAAAATTCATGAGGTAACTTCTAGGAGTGAAAGAGCTGGTTCATATGGCAATTCTATTTCCAGCATGTTGAGAAGAATTTGTACTTTTTTCCAAGTGGCTATGTTAGTTTTCACTCTCACAGACAGTGCATAATAAATTCCCTTTTATCTCATCCATCTCTTTGTTTGTGAATCCTGAGGATGGCCATTCTGAATGGGGTGAGGTGGCATGTTAAAATAGTTTTAACTCATATTTCTCAAATGACTAAGTAAGTTGAACATGCTTTGAAAGTGTTTCTTAGCCATTTATATTTTTGCTTGTTGTTGAGAATTTTCTTATAGTTCCATGGCCCAATGTTAATTGGGTTGTTTATTTTCTTAGTGTTTAAGTTTTCTGTTTTTAATTCTTGTTACCTCCCTCCTCAGCTCAGCCATCAGACTCTGACAGTCTCTGCTTGGAGGCTACCACCTGGGGAGCTAAGACAAAAGCTCTCTGCAGACTGTCAGTTCATCTTTGAAGAAGTGGCCTGGACATTCACACTGAGATATGACCATGCCGACCACTTGAAGACCTTCTGACTTGCTGGGGACTTTGGCACCTGACGTTTTCTGCAGTGTTTATGTTATACAAATATCATGTAACCTAAAGATTTGGTTTCGGTTTTTCCTGTGACTATAAAAATCCTGGCCTTTCTAAGTAAATTGGAAGCTTTGATTGGAACTCAACTTGGCTTCCTCATTTCTCTCGAATTTCGAATTCTCTTTCAGGTTCTTGTTCCCTCCCCCAGAGAACCCAGCTTGTGAAACTACAGGCAGTTTCAAATTCTTTGTATGTTTTAGACTCTAATTCTCTGTCAGCTGAATATCTAGCCAAGTTTCCTCCCATTCAGTGCCTCTTCTTTCATTTCATAATTGCTTTGTTGTATGGAGATTTTTGCTTTCCTAATAATCCAATAGTTTTGTTGTTTGTTTGTTTGTTTGTTTTGTTTTGCCACGAGTATTTATTTATTTATTTTATTAGATATTTTCTTCATTTACATTTCAAATGATATCTGCTTTCCCGTTTTCCACTCAAAAAACAAAACAAAACAAAACAAAACAAAACAAAAAATCCCTTCCCTCCCCCCTCCCCCTGCTCACCAACCCACACTCTCCCACTTCCTGGCCCTGGCATTCCCCAACATTGGGGCATAGGACCTTCACAGGACCAAGGGCCTCTCCTTCCACTGATGACCGACTTGGCCATCCTTTACTACATGTGCTGCTGGTGCCAAAAGTCCCTCCATTTATACTCCTTGGTTGGTGGTTTAGTCCCTGGGAGCTCTGAGAGTACTGGTTAGTTCTTATTGTTGCTCCTCCTAAGGGGCTGTAAAACTCTTCAGCTCCTTGGGTCCTTTCTTAAACTCCTTCATTGGGGACCCTGGGCTCAGTCCAATAGACAGTTGTGAGCCTCTACTTCTGTATTAGTCAGGCTCTGTCAGAGCCTCTCAGGAGACAGCTGTATCAAGCTCCTGTCAGCTAGCACTTGCTGGCATCCACGATAGAATCTGGGTTTAGTGATTGAATACGGGAAGGATCCCCAGGTGGAGCAATCTCTAGATTGTCCTTCCTTTAGTCTCTCCTCCATAGTTAGTCTCTGCAACTCCTTCCATGGTTATTTTGTTCCCTTTTAAGAAGGATCTAAGTATCCACACATTAGTCTTCCCTCTTCTTGAGTTTCTTGTGTTTGTGGATTGTATCTTGGGTATTCTGATCTTCTGGGCTAATATCCACTTATCACTGAGTGCATACCATGTGTGTTCTTTTGTGATTGGGGTATGGCACTCAGTATGATTTTCTCCAGATCCATCCATTTGCCTAAGAATTTCATAAATTCTTTGTTTTGAATCGCTGAGTAGTACTCCATTGTGTAGGTGTACCACAATTTCTGTATTCATTCCTCTATTGAGGGACATCTGGGTTATTTCCAGCTTCTGGCTATTATAAATAAGGCTTCTATGAACATAGTGGAGCTTGTGTCCTTCTTACATGTTGGAGCATCTTCTGGGTATATGCCCAGGTGTGGTATAGAAGAGTCCTCAGGTAGTACTATGTCTAATTTCCTGAGGAACCACTAAACTGATTTCCAGAGTGGTTGTACCAGCTTGCAATCCCACCCGCAATATAAGAGTGTTCCTCTTTCTCCACAACCTCTCAAACATCTGCTGTCACCTGAGTTTTTGGTCTTAGCCATTCTGACTAGTGTGAGGTAGAACCTAAGTGTTGTTTTGATTTGTATTTCCCTGATGACTAAGGATGTTGAACATTTCTTTAAATACTTCTCAGCCATTCAGTATTCCTCAGTTGAGAATTCTTTGTTTAGTTCTGTATCCCATTTTTTAAATAAGGTTATTTGGTTCTCTGAAGTCTAACTTTTTGAGTTCTTTGTATATATTGGATATTAGCACTCTGCCGGATGTAAGATTAGTAAAGATCTTTTCCCAATCTGTTGGTTGCAGTTTTGTCCTATTGCTAGTGTCCTTTTCCTTACAGAAGCTTTGTAATTTTATGAGGTCCCATTTTTCAATTTTTAATCGTTGAGCATAAGCTATTGATGTTCTGTTCAGGAAATTTTCCCCTGTGTCTATGTGCTTGAGGCTCTTCCCCACTTTCTTTTCTATTAGTTTCAGTGTATCTGGTTTTATGTGGAGGTCCTTGATCCACTTGGACTTAAGCTTTGTACATTGAGATAGGAATGGATTGGTTTGCATTCTTCTACATGCTAATCTCCAGTTGAGCCAGCACCCTTTGTTGAAAATGCTCTTTTTCCACTGGATAGTTTTAGCTCCTTTGTCAAAAATCAAGTGACTGTAGGTGTGTGGGTTCATTTCTAGGTCTTAAATTCTATTCCATTGGTCCACCTGACTGTCACTGTATCAATATCATGCAATTTTTATCACAATTGATTTGTAGTACAGCTTAAGGTCTGGGATCCTGATTCTTCCAGAAGTTCTTTTATTGTTGAGAATAGTTTTCGCTATCCTAGCCATTTTGTTATTCCAGATGAATTTGTAAATTGCTCTTTCCAACTCTGAAGAATTGCATTCTAATTATGATGGGGAATGCATTGAATCTATAGATTGCTTTCAACAAGATCACCATTTTTACTATATCAATCCTGCCAATCCATGAGCGTGGGAGATCTTTAGATCCTCTGAGATCTTTGATTTCTTTCTTCAGATACTTGAAGTTCTTGTGATACAGATCTTTCACTTGCTTATTTAGAGTCACACCAAGTTATTTTATATTATTTGTGACTATTGTGAAGGGTGTTGTTTTCCTAATTTCTTTCTCAGCCTGTTTATCGTTTGTGTAGAGGAAGGCCTCTGATTTGCTTGAGTTAATTTTATATCCAGCTACCTTGCTGAAGTTGTTTATCAGGTTTAGGAGCTCTCTGGTGGAATTTTTGGGGTCACTTAAGTATACTATCATATCATCAGCAAATAATGATAATTTGACTTCTTTTCCAATTTGTAACTTTTGGTCTCCTTTTGTTGTCTAATTTCTCTGGCTAGGACTTGGAGTACTATATTTGTATAGGTTGGGAGAGAGTGGGCAGCCTTGTCTAGTTCCTGATTTTTGTGGGATTGCTTCAAGTTTCTCTCCATTTTGTTTGATTTTTGCTGTATATTGCTTTTACTAGGTTTAGGTATGGGCCTTGAATTTCTGATCTTTCCAAGACTTTTATCATGAAGAGGTGTTGTATTTGTCAAATGCTTTCTTATCATCTAATAAGATGATCATATTTTTTCCTTGAGTTTGTTTATATAGTGGATTTCCTTGATGGATTTCTGTATATTAAACCATTCCTGCTTCCCTGGGATGAAGCCTACTTGATCATGAAGTATGATTGTTTTGATGTGTTGTTGGATTCACTTTGCAAGAATTTTATTGAGTATTTTTGCATCAATATTCATAAGGGGAATTGGTCCGTAGTTTTCCTTTCTCTGTTAGGTCTTCATGTGGTTTAAGTATCAGAGTAATTGTGACTTCATAGAACGAATTGGGTAGAGTACCTTCTGTTTCAATTTTGTGGAATAGTTTGAGGAATATTGGTATTAGGTCTTCTTTAAAGGTCTGATAAAACTCTGCACTAAAACCATCTGGTTCTGGGCCTTTTTTGGGGGTGGGGGAGACTATTATCAATTGTTTCTATTTCATTATGGAATATGGGACTGTTTAGATTGTTTATCTTGATCTTGATTTAGCTTTAGTACCTGGTATCTGTCTAGAAAATTGTCCATTTCATCTAGATTTTCCAGTTTTGTTGAGTATAGGCTTTTGTAGTAGGCTCTCATGATTTTTTGGATTTCCTCAGTGTCTGTTATGTCTCCCTTTTCATTTCTGATCTTCTTAATTAGGATACTGTCTCTGTGTCCTCTAGATACTCTGGCTAAGGGTTTATTTATTTTGTTGATTTTTTTCAAAGAACCTGCTCCTGGTTTGGTTGATTCTTTGTATAGTTCTTTTTGTTTTCACTTGGTTGATTTCAGCCCTGAGTTTGATTATTTCCTACCCTGTAATCCTGTTGAGTGAGTTTGCTTCTTTTTGTTCTAGAACTTTCAGATGTGCTGTCAAATTGCTGGTTTATGCTTTCTCCAGTTTCTTTTTTGGAGGCACTCAGCCTATGAGTTTTTCTATTAGGACTGCTTTCATTGCATCCCATAAGTATTGGTATGTTGTGGCTTCATTTTCATTAAACTCTAAAATCTCTTTAATTTCTTCCTTTATTTCTTCCTTTATGAAGTTATCATTGAACAGAGTGTTGTTGAGTTTCCATGTGTATGTGGGCTTTCTACTGTTTATGTTGTTATTGAGGAGCAGCTTTAGTCCATGGTGATCTGATAGGCTGCTAGGAATTATTTCAAACTTCTTGTATCTGTTGAGGCCTGTTTTGTGACCAATTATATGGTCATTTTTGAAAAAGGTACCATGAGGTGCTGAGAAGAAGGTATATCCTTTAGTTTCAGGATAAAATATTCTATAGATATCTGTTAAGTCCATTTGTTTCATAACTTCTGTTAGTTTCACTGTGTTTCTGTTTAGTTTCTCTTTCCATGTTCCATCCATTGCAGAGAGTAGGATGTTGAAGTCTCTTATTATTAGTGTGGGCAGTGCAATGTGTGCTTTGAGCTTTAGTAAAGTTTTTTTTTTTTTATGAGTGTAGTTGCCTTTGCATTTGGAGCATAGTGGTTCTGAATTGGGAGTTCATCTTGGTAGATTTTACCTTTGAAGAGTGTAAAGTGTCTCTCCTTATCTTTTTTGATCACTTTAGGTTGAAAGTCAATTTTATTTGATACTAGAATGGCTACTCCAGCTTGTTTCTCACTACGTTTAATATTCTTTCATTGTTTTATGCATTTGGTATTTTGATTATTATGTGACAGGAAGAATTTCTTTTTTGGTCCAAACTATTTGGAGTTCTGTAGGCTTCTTGTATATTCATGGGCATCTCTTTCTTTAGGTTAGGGAAGTTTTCTTCTATAATTTTGTTGAAGATATTTACTGGCCCTTTAAGTTGGAAATATTCACTCTCTTCTATACCTATTATCCTTAGGTTTGGTTTTCTCATTGTGTCTTGGATTTCCTGGATGTTTTGGGTTAGGTTCTTTTTGCATTTTGTGTGGTTTTTTTTTTTTTTTTGACTGTTTTGTCAATGTTTTCTATGCTATCTTCTACACCTGAGATTCTCTCTTCCATCTCTTGTATTGTGTTTGTGATGCTTGCATCTATGGCTCCTGACTTCTTTCCTAGGTTTTCTCTCTCTAGAGTTGTCTCTCTTTGTGATTTCTTAATTGTTTCTACTTCCATTTTTAGATCCTGGATGGTTTTGTTCGATTCCTTCACCTGTTTGGTTGTGTTCTCCTGTAATTCTTTAAGGGTTTTTGTCTTTCCTCTTTAAGGGTTTGCACCTGTTTGTCTGTATTCTCTTGTATGTCTTTAAGGAAGTTACTTATGTCTTTCTTAAATTCCTTTATCAGCATCATGAGATATGCTTTTAGATTCAAATCTTCCTTTTCCAGTGTTTTGGGGTATCCAAGACTTGCTGTGGTGGGAGTACTGGGTTCTGATGATAACAAGTAGTCTTGGTTTCTGTTGGTAAGATTTTTGAGTTTACCTTTTGCCATCTGGTAATCTCTGGTGTTAGTCGTTCTTGCTGTTTCTGGCTGGAGCTTGTTCCTCCAGTGTCAGCAACATGGCTGCTTTGATTACAGACAAAAACCTAGGTTTGTGTGATTTAACTAGAATTCAAGCACATTATTAGTGCTTTAACCTCAAACATTGGTGGGGTCTAATTGAGGAACAGACAAAATGATGAATCAGAGAGAGATTTGACAGAATGAGTCAAGATAAGAATACACCAAACTCAGGAATGAATCTATTCAAGAGCACAGGAGAGAAAAGCAGTCAGTTTAATCACTTGAGTTCTTTTCAGTCTATTCAGTCAGTGCAATGGAGTTGAGTTGTTGCTGAATTCAAGCAGAGGTAGTTGAAGCCAGAGAATAAGAAGGAGACAGGATATTAGTACAAATTGTCAGAGTTAGTTTGAGGCCAAGCAGAGTGATTCATTGAGAATCTGAGAGAATCCAGCTTGGAGAGGATTTTAAACCAGAACAGCTGTGTTGAACCAACCAGGAAGAGTTCAGATAGATCTAAAAAGGGTGATCATGTTCAGCAGTAAGCCACTGAGATGACAATTACATAAGGTGAATGAAAGTTACATTCATAACGAATACTTTGAAAAAATAAAAAGATAATCAAGATTGGGAATATTATGCTGAGTATATATTTCTGAAAAGGGACTGTTTTTCAGAGTATACAATACTTCCTACAACTTAAGAAAAAGAAAACCAATCCTAGTTTTAAAAATAAGATAGTTAATATACTTCATAAAAGAACTCATATATACTCTTTTATACATATGCAAATATATGACCAGTTAGACACTCAGAAATCTGCAGGTTGTGAGTTGTGGAGAAAGGGTAATTTTATATCAAATAATAGTTAGTACATACATGTTCATTGCTAAAGTAACATAAAATGCTTACCAGAATGTCTGTTTTTCTGCTTGCTGGATTATTTGCTAAAAGTGTTAGCTTCTCAGAATCAAACTATTCCTGGGAGACAAGATCTGAGAGGATAAGAAGGGAGTATGAGGTGCATTTAATCAAAACACACTGCATTAACATATGAAAAATGAATAATGAAATACATCATGCAAAATTAAGCACAATAATAAAAATCTGTAAAAGGATTGACTTCTTGATCTACATAGAAAAATGGGAAAAATATTTAAAACAAGTTTTTAATAATAAACATCACATAGAAAGAGTTGTTACTCCTAAAAAAAGACAGACAAGGAAGTACAAGCCTATGAGTTCTCCAGATTGACACTGAAAGCAGCATTCAGGCTCTAGGACATGAGCAAATAGTTCAAAGGGAGCCAGACAACCTCGTCCTTACTGTTCCAATGACACTCTACTGTTCCAGTAACATGCCACTTTTGTTCCGTGTGCTCTGAAGGATAATTTAAATGCATACCAGTATGCCACCAAGTATTGTTCCTTTTGCTGATGACAGTTTTAAGTATTTGGGTGTCCTTGGGACTTTCACATGAATTTTCAGGATTGCTTTGTATAGTTCTGTGCACAATGTCATCAAAATTTTGACAGGATTTGTGTGACATCTATAGGATTTGGCTATTTAAGAAGCCATTCTGCTGATCTATGACATTGTATGCTTTCGGTCTTTAGTGCTGTCTTTGGCTCTTTCTTTAGCACTTTATAGCTCTCATCATTACTTTCTTGGTTAAGTTTATTTCTGGATATTTCATTCCAACTTATGTGATGCTGATGTGATGAGATTGCTTTTCTTTCTCTGTGTGTGTATGTAAGATCAAAAACTCAGGTGACAGCAGGTGCTGTTGAGGTTGTGGAGAAAGAGCAACACTCCTCCATTGTTGTTAGGATCACAAGCTGGCACAACCACTCTGGAAATAAGTCTGGTGGTTCCTATGAAAACTGGACATAGTATTTCTTGAGGAAACAGCTATACCACTGCTGGGCATATACCCACAAGATGCTGCAACATGTAATAAGGACACATGCTCCACTATGTTCATAGTAGCCTTATTTATAATAGCCAGAAGCTGGAAACCACCCAGATGTCTTTCAACAGAGGAATGGGTACAGAAAATGTGGTATATTTACACAATGGAGTACTACTCAGCTATTAAAAACAGTGAATTCATGAAATTCTTAGGCAAATTGATGGAACTAGGAATATCATCCTGAGTGAGGTAACCCAATCACAAAAGAACACACATGGTATGCACGCAATGATAAGTGTATATTAGCCCAGAATCTCAGAATACCCAAGATACAATTCACAGACCACACGAAGCTCAAGAAAAAGAAAGACCAAAGTATGAGTGCTTCAGTCCTTCTTAAAAGGGTGAACAAAATACTCATGTGAGCAAATATGAAGACAAAAGTGTGGAGAAGAGACTAAAGGAAAGGCCATCCAAAGATTGCCCCACATGGGAATCCATCCCATATAGAATCACCAAACCCAGACACTATTGCAGCTGCCAAGCATACAGCTGTCTTCTGAAAGACTCTCAACCAACCATTGAACTGAGCATGCTGTTCCCAATGGAGGAGTTAGAGAAAGGACTGAAGGAGCCGAAGGGGTTTGCAACTCCATAGGAAGAACAACAATTTCAACTAACCAGACACCCTCAGAGCTCCCAGGGGAAAAAACCATCAACCAAAGACTACACATGGAGCAAGCCATGACAACTGTGCCATATGTAGCAGAGGATGGCATTGTTGGACATCAATAGGAGGAGAGACTCCTGGTCCTTTGAAGTCTTGATGTCATAGTGTATGGGCATGACAGCGCGGGGAGGCAGGAGTGGGGGAGCATCCTCATAGAGTCAGGGAAAGTGGGTATGGGATAGGGTGCTTTCTGAGGGGAAGAGGATAACATTTGAAATGTAAATAAATAAAATATCCAATAAAAGAAAAGAAAAAATACATAAAAATTAAAAAATAAAAAATATAAAAATAAGAAATCCAGCCACAAACTAAAAATATTTTCCATAGTTATATGCATATTTTGCATCTAGGATATATAATAAATATAACATAAATTTACATATTTGTAAATTACCATAATTTTAAAATATAAGGAAAAAACCTGATACTTAACACTGCAAGTTATAAGAGAGGGACAAGTGAAAGCTACATCTGTCAATCAAACAAAACCAACATTATATACCTCAGAGAGTGTTCCATTCATTTGCCTCTCAACATTTATATTTATATATTAATTTATATGGTCCATATGTAGTTAACTTATGTGTTATAAAGATGACGCAAGGACTCTATTGAGAATTGGCTAACCACACTGTATTGTCTGCCTCTCTGATTCCAAGCAGTCTTACTGGAGAGTAGCAGGTTTCCACTGAGCTTGTGGACTATGTTTGAGCCCAGATGGCAGCACTGCCTGCACTCAAGAGAAAAGACTGGGTCTGATGATGTAGGCAAAAGACCTCATCAATGTCACAGTATCAAGGCGAGTCTTTGCTAATTTTTTCAGGTACTCCCAATCAGGCTAGGATTTCTGGGTGATTTATCTTTTAAACAGATTAGAGATATAATATCAAATGATACATGATGTCCACTTGTGAATCCAAATAGTATTTCTCCAAAAAGGTGACTCTGTATGGAAAAATGTGGGCACGTATAGACAATTGGGGTCCTACTTGATGATCTGAGGATATTTATAGCCTGGATTTATCACAGTCAGTACATTCCTTAAGTTTTGGAAGTCTCAGTGTCTGAATCAATATTACAGGGATACTTAGACCTAACACTTGTAGGACCTTTTATAAAATGAGGTACTTTGTATAGAATCCTGTTTCTACTTACCATTTAAAAAAAAATGTGTTTTCTAAATTTCTGTCCTCTATTCTTGGTCATTTATTTCTGCCGACTAGATTTAAAGCATCTTCCAAGTTCCTATTTGTGCTCTGCCCCAAAGGACTCCTGAAATGTCAAACTGGGTTCAGATTTTCAGAAGCTTGCATAATATTTGTAAAAGAGCCATGGAAACGTATACGTCTGGCCAAATGACCTTGGCCTCTTCAGGCCTGTTGGAGTTATAGTGTGGGGAAATGCTTTCTGCTTTCTCAGACAAACTTCCTGAGGTTTGGGTTTATTTATTTGCCCATGGTATATGTCACTCTGGTCATATTGCTTCAGACTACCTTTAGCGAATCTGTGCATTGTCTGTATCCAAATACAAACGTGTCTTCTTTTGTAATATTTATAGGCGTCTAATCTTGTGCACACATTTTGCATCTGTGCATGTATACATACATTTTATTCTGCCTTTGCCAGGACAGAGTTTCCTTCCAGTCTCTGCTGTTCGCTAAGGGCCCAGGAAAGAAAGAAGATGGAGAACTTCATTAGAAAGCGACTGAAACTTTTCTCTGAGTTTTTCTCACTTCTTTTCACTCCTCCTCCACTCTCTGGCTTTACTATGACTTGTCAATACCTATTTGGATCTTAAGGAATTAGGAAACTGTGGGAACAAGACATCAGAAACAGGTTTCTCTTTTGTTGATGAATACCAGGTGTGCAGAGAATCTTATGAGCTCTTACAAGTGTATCTTTCTTATTAGATCACTTTCTTATTTTGTTAATGATGGGTCTAATTTACAGATACAGTGGAGACTGGTCAAAGAGGCTCTAAAAGTCCACATTCACAGGGGCTGCTGGGTTCCAGAGCAACAAGCTGCTGAAGAGATGTGTCCTGCTCCTCAAACACAGGAGCAGGACAAGTTTGTGTTTGCCTCTTGAGGCCTTGGATCAGTCTAGCCTGTGAGGGCTGTGCTGGAAGGGTGCTGTCCTGCCTACTGCCCCCTATTTGGAACCCCACTTGGCTTTTTCCATTAATGTTTCTTCTATTTGAAGTGGTGTAATTCACCCTCAGTGTGTGGTCTGGCTTCATTCTCTCCAGAGCAGAGACTGCAAGAAGGGAGCCAAACTGTGGTGGGCCAATGGTAAAAAACTGCTTCTATTTTCCGTTTTAACAGCAATTGTTTTTTCCTTTAACAAACTGAGAGGCTGTAACTGGTTGGAGGAGGTGGGTTTGAATTTCTGTGAATGGAATGGTTTAGAATATATAAGTAATTTAAAAGTAAGTAAAAAGAAATGGAGAATGATATGAGTTTAATACAAGGTGAAAGGCTTATTAATATTATGCTCTTTATTCATGAATCTGTACACATCACAGTCTAAGTTCTATGTTTATTGTACTCTAAAGTACTTTAAACATTCCAGCTTGGGCCTGAATTCATATACCCTCAGACATCAGACTGTTCTTGAATCTGCACCAGTGTCTTAGCCACACAATTCTAATAAGTGAATGGGGTAATTCCTTTTAAAATGTCATAATATATTCATTGCTTTTTTGGTTTCCTGTAATTGAATGATGATACAAGAGAAACTGAGAGTGCCCAGTCTGGCAATGACACTTCTTGATGATGAAGTTTAGATTAATAATGTAGATTATATAGAAAATGGTGTAACAAGTACAAGAACTCATATGTAACTACAAACTTAAATTCAACATGACGCCTTAAAATTAATGTTGAAACATCAGACAATGCACTGAATTTTACTGCCTCAACTATTAAAGTCTGCTAAATGGGATAATGATGGCTGTCTCCACCAATATTAAAGGATTAGGGAGTTATTGTCTGTAATGGGATTCTGAAGTCATCTGGTCCCCAGATGCACTGCTTTTTATAATAGGAGTAGACATAGATAAATAACAAAATTTCTTCCTTGTTTATTGCCCAGCTTAGTACTTAACTTAAGAAGTTTTAAAGCTCACATTGTGAAATTTTATAAAAGTAATTTGCATACAAACTCAAATCCATCCTATTTTAAGTAGTTATACCTTATGCTTTTGAAGCCGTGTCCTTTTTGCTCTTAAAAAAAGACATGGTAGTACCAAATAGTCCATACTGTTTTGGCACTCAGTGAGTAGCCAAAGCTGGCCTGGAACTCTCAATCCTCCTCTCTCTTTATGTCAATTTTTAGAATTGTAGGTGTGGGTCACTGTGCTTAGTGAGGTTGTGTTATATTATTTCATGGTCAGAATATTATTCTCTTCCTCAGAAGTTTAGTTTTAACTGACTCTGAATCTATAATTTCAATTAGTGGTGTTTCTTTTAATCATTGTATATGTTCACTCAGTTTTTGGTTTTAATCTATTTATTCATATAGTGTTTAACAAACATCTTATATGAGTTAGGCTTAGATATATACCAAAAAATAAGAAACATTCACACTCTGACTTAGGGACTAGGAGTTGAGTTTGGAGGTATATAGGGAGTGGCACTATGAATGATAATCTCTCCATGGGAGTGATATTTGAAGAATTAATTAAAATATTTGAAGAGCTAGACACTGCAAAGATATGGAAGAGCATTTCAAAGATGCTCAAGGCTGAGAAAGAGGTGAGGAAAGGGAAGAGTATCACTTTCCTCAGAGCACATGAGAATCAGTCATGCCCTAGGTCAGAGAATAGTAGGCTCAGGGTTAGAGTAAAGGTAATTACTGATATTAGTTTCTGCCATTGCAGGAATTATTTCTCTTAAACTCTCATAAAAAGTCAATGCATGAGATCAACAGCATTCTTCTTCATGGAAGGTACTGGACCTCAATATGTCAGGAAGTAGCAAATATCTTCCCAAGCTTGGGCAACAGAGTCAGACATCATGGCATTCGTGTAGATGAATTATATACTCTTGGAGACTTTTTGTATCAAGAGACGACATGCCAAATTAGTGTTCTGAAGTGCAAGTCCATATTTCTCCTTAGTATGGTAACACCTTATTGGATGGAAAGGTAGTTTAAGGAAAATCAAATGGTTGAAAATATGGTGTTGTATCATTCCACTTGTAAAATATTTAGAAAATAGTCATACCAGAAAGGGCTAGTTTAAGTAGGACACTCCAAGTGAATTAAGTAGGACACTCCATGGTAAATGAATAAAATGTAATAAGGTCTTCAACAGGGTAAACTAGAAGACATAATAATATGTGAAACACAGGAATTCAGGATGGAATTTTACAACCAACAGGAAGAAAAGGAAATGTTTTTTGCAAATCAATATATAAGAAGAAAATTACAAACTGAAGTCTAAGCAGCAAGTTGCTCACCTATTGCATGGTGCTACCAGAATTTGCTCCGTAGGGTCCTGAAAGTCAGAGTTGAGGATGAGAAGAGTGGCTTCAGTGGGAAGGGTTGGCAACAAAGAGAATGGTTGAAATAACTTAACCAATTCTTATGGTTTGCACATGTAGAAATGGAATTAATTTTATTTCTCTTAGGTACCTACGGCTAGTAAAATTCAAGAAATAGAAGAGAGACATGAGCTGGTGATTTAATTGAGATCAAAATGAATTTATGTACTTTATTTGAGGCAGTGATAGTAGAAAGATCAAAAAATGAATTAAAGGGCGGTGGTGGCGCACGCCTTTAATCCCAGTACTTGGGAGGCAGAGGCAGGCTGATTTCTGAGTTTGAGGCCAGCCTGGTCTACAGAGTGAGTTCCAGGACAGTCAGGGCTATACAGAGAAACCCTGTCTCAAAAAAACAAAAAAAAAATGAATTAAATGCATATGTAATAAAATATATAATATTTACATGCATTTTAAATGGATTCTTACATTTTCACTAAAATGTAATTTTAATATAGTATTTTAAATGTATAGCTCAAAATTTTTCTAAGGGAACATAATTATATAACTAATGACATTAAAAAATATTACACTTAAGTAGAAGGAAGTCCAAAAGGTGGACATTTCATTCCTTCTTAAAAAGGGGAACCACAGAAGGAGTGGCAGAGATTAACTATGGAGCAGAGACTCAAGGGAGGACAAGCATATAGCTAACTCCTGAGAGGCTCTGACAATACCTGGCCAATACAGATGTAGAGGCTCACAGCCATTCATTGAACTGAGTACATGGTCCCCAATGAAGGAGTTAGAGAAAGGTTCTATGGAGCTGAAGGGTTTGCAGCTCCTTAGGATGAACGACAATTCCTAACTAGTTCCCTCAGAGCTCCCAGGGACCCAACCACCAATCAAGGACTATACATGGTGGGACTGAGTGTTCTGGCAGCATGTGTATAGTAGAGGATCACAAATTCAATCATCTATAGGAGGAAAGGACCTCGGCCTTGTGAAGGTTTTGTGCCCCAGTGTAGGGGAATGCCAGGGCCAATAGGTGGGAGAGGGTGGGGTGGCAGGCATGGGGAAGGGGGAGGCAAAAGGGGTTTGTTCTTGTTGTTTTTGTTTGTTTGTTTGTTTGTTTTTTGGAGGGGAACCTGGGAAAGGAGAAATTTACATGTAAATAAAGAAAATATCTAAAAAAGTAATAGTAATTTAAAAAGGAAAAAAAAATATTACACATGTAATTTGGATGAAATCAAAACTGCTTAACAGGCAACATCTGAGAGATTAGTATAGTTCATGCTAAACAATGTCCTTACTCTTTTTTTTTTTTTGACATATTATTTATTTATTTATTTATTTATTTATTTATTTTATTTTAGATGTTTTCTTATTTACAATATCTCCTTTCCCAGGTTCCCTTCCAAAAAAAGAAAAGTAAAATAAAATAAGAAAAAAATTAAAATAAAAAAAAAAACCCAAACTAAAACCATCCCCTGTTCCCTTCCCCCTCCCCCTGTTCACCATCCCACCCTCTCCTTCTTACTGGCCCTGGCATTCCCCTACACTGGGGCTTAGAATCTTCACAGGGCCGAGGTCCTCTCCTCTCATTGATGACTGGCTTTGCCATCCTCTGCTATACACATGCTGCTGGAGTCATGAGTCCCCCATGTGTACTCTTTGGTTGGAGTTTTAGTCCCTGGGAACTCTGAGGGTACTAGTTAGTTCATATTGTTGTTCCTTCTAAGTGGCTGCAAACCCTTCAGCTCTTTGAGTCCTTTCTCTAGCTCCTTCATTGGGGACCCTGTACTAAGTCCAATGGATGACTGTGAGCCTCTACTTCTGTATTAGTTGGGGACTGTCAGAGCCTCTCAGGAGGCAGTTATCTCAGGCTCCTGTCATCCAGCACTTGCTGGCATCCACAATAGTGTCTGATTTTGATAACTGAATATGGGAAGGATCCCCAGGTGGAACAGTCTCTGGATTGTCCTTCCTTCAGTCTCTGCTCCATAGTTAGCCTCTACAACTCCTTCCATAGGTATTTTGTTCCCCCTTTTAAGAAGGAACTAAGTATCCACACTTTGGTCTTCCTTCTTCTTAAGTTTCTTATGGTTTGTGGTTTGTACTTTGTGTATTTCAATCTTCTAGGCTAATATCCACTTATCAGAGAATGCATACCATGTGTCTTCTTTTGTGAGTGGGTTACCTTACTCAGGATGATATTCTCCAGGTCCATCCCTTTCCCCAAGAATTTCATAACTTCATTGTTTTTAATAACTGAGCTGAATAGTACTCCATTGTGTAGATGTACCACAATTTCTGTATCCATTCTTCTGTTATGGGACAGAAACTGGAAAGAACCCAATATCCTCACTCTTATGAGTTAGATTTATTTGGTGTTTGATTATGCAAGATTACAATTTGAGTGAAATATCAAGGTGGAGGAATTAATTGATGTGTGGCTTCTATTGTTCAGTTCACTTATCAGAGGGACTCCTTCAATTTTGGTATGGGAGATCTTGCCCTTATTTTATATGTATATATAATTCTTGCATATTTGTGGCCATTTACAGCTGTGAATAATAGAGCTACGAATATTTACTCTTTGCCTTGTATGTACATGGGAAGCAAGGAATGTGGAATTATGATAGGAGGTTAACACATGTCTATACTAAACTTTGTAGATAATGTCAATTTACCAGAAAAAGTTGAACTAATCTTCAGGCTTTGAAGAAAGAAAATAAAGAAGATATCAGAGAATGAAAAGATCTTTCCTGCTCATGGGTTGGTATGAGTAACATAATAAAACTGAGTATTTTATAAAATGCAATCTAGAGATTCAATGCAATCCCCATCAATACTTCAATATATTCTTTACAGACATTGAAAAGATGATAATCAACATCATATGAAAACACACACACACACACACACACACACACACACACACACACAAAACGATAGTTAAAAAAATCCTGTATAATAAGTGAACTTGCAGAGATATTCAATATCCTAAGCCGTCAAATAAATGTAAAATAAAACTGCATTATGATTTTATCTTATATGTCAAAATGGCTAAGATCAAAGACTTAATGTCAGTTCACATTTGTGAGGATGCGGAGCAAGGGGAAACTCTTGCATTGATGGTAGGAGTGTAAACATCTATAGCTACTATGCAAATCAATGTAGCAGGTTATCAGAAAATTTAGAACTGATCTACCTTAATACCCATATGTATCACTCTTGAGTATATAACCAAAGACACTTGCTCAACATATTCAACATTGCCTGTTCATCATTGCTCTATTCATAAAAACCCCAAATTGGATAAAATCTAAATATTCTGCAGTTAAAGAAAGGGTAAAGAAACTGTGGTACATGCACACAATGAAGTATTAGCAAATGTGTGGGACTAAAAATAATCATACTGAGTGAGGTAACTTAGACATAGAAAACAAACCTGGTCTGTACTCAGTGTGGACATTAGCTGTGAAGTGAAGGATAATCATGCTACAACCTATAGACCCTGAGAGCATAAATAATAAGGAGAGCTCAAGGGAGTGCATGTATCTCCATGGAAAGGTGCAGTAGAAGAGATATTGTTGGTGGACTTAGGGTGGGTAGGGATGGAAATAGGAGGGATCAGATGGGGAGGGGGAGTGATGGGAGAAGAGAATACTGGGAGAGAGACTGCAGTTTGAAACCAATGTGGAATCCTATTGCAATGGAAACTCCCTGGAATCTATGAGGGTTACACTAGCCAAGGTGTCTAGTAATAGAGTATAAAGAGCCTTACCAGCCAATATCCTATAACCAGGCAAGGCTTCCAGTGGTGTGAATGGGATACCATCCAATCCACAAAACCTTAAACCTATAATTTGTTCTGCCTGTAAGATGTGCTGGGTAATACTGTCACAGAACCTATGGGAGTGGCCAAGCAATGAATGGTGAAACTTGAGGCTTACAGCAGGAGAGGGAGCCATGTCTGACTTCCTGGATGGACAGGAAGCAGAAGCTAGATATCATAAAGACATAGCATAAAATTAAATATGACTGCCCCCTCTAATCTCACCCTAAAGAAAAGAAAATTCAATGGAAAAATTCAATGAAATAATTCATACCTGAGCAGATAAAGAAACCTACAGTCAAACATTAGAACTCAAGCAGTCCAGTAAAAGAGGGAAAGGAAGGACTTTAGGAGCCAGGTATGTCGGGGACACTACAAGAAGTCAGCCCACAGAATCAACTAAGCAGGATTCATAGGGGCTCACAGAGACTGAAGCAACAGAGCCTGTATAGATTTGAGCTAGGTTCTCTTCATATATGCTATAGTTGTGCAGCTTAGTGCTTTTGTGAGAGTGAGAGATATCTTTGACTTGTTTTCCTGCTCTTGGGACTGTTATCCTGTTACTGGGTTATCTTGTCCAGCCTTGAAATATAGATTTGTGCCTAGTAACTTGTTATGCTGGGTCTGGGTGATATCCTAGAGTGGCCTGCTTTCTTCTGAAGGGAATTCGAGGAGGAGTAAACCTGGAGGAAGGGGAAATGGGGGGAGAAGTGGTAGGAGGAGAGGGAGAGGAAACTGTGCCCAGGATGTAATGTATGAGAGAATCGTAAATAAAAAATATACTCCTGAGATTTAAAAATTATACTCATGATGCTGCACATGCTTCCTAATACTTGTCTCTTTGTGGTTTTGATTTACATTACCTGATTACTAGCAAATTTGAGAAACTTTTAAGTACATATATCAATGTTTGAAAATCATAATTTTCCAAGCACCATCTTGAAGTTTGAGCACTAAAATAAAATGTGTAATCATTTTCTTGTTCATTCACAGGCACTCAGTATAAATTCTGGATAAATGTCTTTCACTAAATAACATATTGAGGATATCATTTCAAACCTTGGGTTTATTTTTTCACTCTTTTCATGGTGTATCTTGAATCAATAAAAATTCCTTAAATTTTAATATGTCAGTTTATCAATCCTTTGTATTATATTTTTTGATGTTGGTGAATAATTTATGGGACGAGTCACAACTATTTTTTATCAAATGGTCATGTGTGGGCATTTTTCATCTACAACTTTCCATTTTCATTATGCTTTTAGGTTTACTCTTTATTAGGGCTGACTTCCATGTATGAGGAATAAATTGCTATGTTTTCCAGAAGTAAGCCAGTTGAATTCATAAGGGTTCCTGAAAAGACCATCCTTTCCATTCTGTATTATTTGCTTTATTGTCACATAACTGAGAGTTAAATATCATATATATTAAAGATAAAAACATTCATTTCACTGTTCAACATAATCAAGCTAATTGAGAATCATATTGCTTCATAATTTTGCTGTAAACCAGATGTGTATCTATTTCTGTTCCATCAGTCAGATTAGATTGTTTATTCACATATAATATGTCATTATTTTTATTGCAGTGGTTTTATGAAAATCTAGATAATTTACTATCTGTCTTTAAAAATTTGTTCTTTAAGATTTTCATGCTTATTGCTATGTTTGGCTTTGTCTTTGAGACAGAACCTCATTCCACATCCCAACTTGTCCTTCCTTTCTGTGTCCTAACATAAAGGTGCATGCTCCCATGCCCAACTCTCCCATGGTTTTATAAGTTTTGCATTCTTTATAAAATTGTATTCAATCTGCTAAGGTTTGCAAACTTACTGAATTTTAGACAGCATATAGAAAAGCATTCAATATTGTCTAAGGATATCTTTTCTAAAGATCATTTAATTTTCTTACTAGAGCTTCACAAAGGAAGCACAAACAAGTGCATTTGATCCTGGTATAGCTTAGATGTAGCATTCCCTGAACTCCATGTATATGATACTTGTCGGGATCACAGTTTAACAAAAGTGCTTCAATGAGATGTGGGATGTGGTTCTTTTTTTTATTTTTTTTGATTGTTTTATTTTTCACACATTTGCTCATATGTTAAACAGCAGTTGTGACACTGTAGGTACTATTTAAAAATTGATTTATAAAGCCAGGGACTAATATACATGTGTATTTGCTGGAAGTGACCTCCTAAATGCCTAACCAGGCTTCAAAGAACTTGCTGCTGGCCAAAAGTACTACAGCCAGGACTGGGCGACATCTGGGTTATCATTTCATGACCTCTAGCTCTATTTGCATGCATGGGCTTATTTTTATTTGAGACAGTTGCATATTGTTTTCTCAGCCTAAGAGTCCACAAACCTTTACTAACCTATTTAATTTCTAAGCACAGCTTCAGAGTTCCTTAGTATCTCAGGGTAGAAAAATGCTTAGAAAAGAAACTTTGTCCAGAAAGTCTATCATTCTTCTGAAATTCTCTAACTTCTACACTTAGATTTCTAGACTACTGTTTATAATCAGTTTCTATATCCAGATATGAAAACTGCTGCCTAGGTCAAGTAACAGATGAAAAGAAGGGTTTGCTCCAAGGCATGTTCATTTCCTTGCAGTATTTGGTCTTGACTTTGAAAAAGTTCCCTTTGTTAAATTTCCTGTTGTGCAGAGAGATGTATATATGACTAAGTTTTTGTAGATGCATGAATGTGTGGCATGTCAACACTACAATTTACATGTTTTATACCACTTAAAACAGAAATCACCTTCCCTGCCAGGCAGTGGTGGCACACATCTTTAATCCCAGCACTTGGAAAGCAAAGGCAGGTGGATTTCTGAGTTCACGGCCAGCCTGGTCTACAAAGTGAGTTCCAGGACAGCCAGGGCTATACAGAGAAACCCTGTCTCGAAAAAACAAACAAACAAACAAATAAACAAACAAACAAAACCAGAAATCATCTTCCTAACTGGTAAATGTTTGTAGAATAGAATAGGGAAACATATAGAGCAGTCACAGATAGAGAACATAGGAGTGTAGTCTCCAGCTGAGACTCTAAGTCTATACCTCAGTATCAACAAATTTGGAGGTAGTGGCCAGGAATATTTTCCTTTATAAGCTTCCACATTCTCATATGAAATCAATTCATGTTCTGTGATAGGTTTTGCTCATTATTTAAGACCTGTCCAGAGAGTAATCCCCTTTCAACTCATTTTATTTATTACTATAACAACATGATTTTGTAATTTTGTGGCTTTTGACATTTTACCAAATATATGGGTTTTGAAGCTAGAAAAACTAAATTTGATTCCTAAATGAGGTCTTGTGGTCTTTGAGAAGTTTTCTCTGAGAGTTGGTTGTCACATCTGTAAAATGAGATAAATATTACCTATCTCATTATTTTAGGAATACTCATTGAATGTATATTTTATGCTAACCACTGAACTGAGAAGTAGATTAAAAGAGAATATATATATATATATGAGAATATATATATATATATATGAGAATATATATATATATATGAATATATATATATATATATATATATGGCAGTGTTGCAACAGATAATATATTTTAATCATTCAACTTCAATTATTTGTTTTTATTTCTTCATGATCGATGACAGTTGATAAGTAAGTAGGATTATCATGGATATTCCAGGTTTTATAGTCTGAATAAATGTGTACATTTGCCTTGTATCCCCATGTTTCACTATGCCATAGCTGAGTTCTAGTCTTTGGTATATTTTGATCATTGGGTTAATTCATAAAGATAATCATATAAATCACATGCATATTAAGTGCACTTCTTAATTCACAACTAACTTCATATAGTAGGTAACTCAAACTTGTCTCCAGTTTAAGAATTTAGGCTGTTCAGTTGATAGTGTTTGATTATCAAACCCAGTCAAGCATAAACTGAGCCTAGTGGCTAATGACTCTAATTCCAGAACTCTGAAAGTGAGGCAGCAAGATCAGATGTTCAAGGTCAACTTCAGCTACATAATGAACTTATAGACAGCCGTAAGTACGGGCAACCTGGTTTAAATTCTGACTATATAATTTATTGGCTCTTTCTTGTATATTTACAGGATGTCAATTATTTGGTTAACTTAAATAAGACTCCCTTATTTCTAAAACCTAGTAAAATAATTGTTTTTCTTAAAGTAAGGTTATATGGAAAACTATACATTGTAGTAAACAGTGAGTGCTCAATAGCTGTTGGCTATTGCAGTCATCCAAAGTTTAGGCTCTCTTCCAGTTGTCCTGATGTACTCATTAAGGGGCAATTTAATCTGCTTCTTCCACTCTTGTTTTCCAGAATCCTCAATCCCAGGTGAAAGCATTGGAAAAGGTTTTCATTTTAAATTTATCTGGGCAAACTAGTTGTTCCACATAAATCAAGTACCCCCTTGAGGTTCTCTAGTCTTTAAAAGCCTGGGAATGTGGGTAGTCTTGGCTTCATTGTCTTTGTCCGGTGTGTAGGATGTTCTGGCAGTTCACCACTGGAGCCTGAAATCTGGCCTGTGGCTGGGTTCTCTTCACTTCCTCTTGGCTAGGCTTTTGGGCCAGGAAAATGCTGTAATCCCATTTCTCTCCAGAAAACCCCTAGAGATCCCCACTCTTGGACTTGAGGGTAGACATTTAAGAAACTGCCTTCTTCAGACACTTTTTAGTTGCAATTTAAGTTTTTAAAACAATGATTTGTCTTAATACATTTTGCCCAACCCTTCTATTCATTTTCTATTTGAACCCACAATCAATGAGCTCCTTTACATTTAAGCTTCTCTCAGAAATACATGATTTAAAACAATTTTTTAAATCGACTTTTGAAGGGTTTTTGTACTTTTACATTTCTTGCTGACTATTTACATGTTCAATCTGATTATATTTTAATGTATATACTGGGGATATAATGATGCTTTTATGAAGACACAAAATGCAGCAAGAACTAGTTTGGATCACAAATGAAATATGCAGGAAAAGGACATTAAGAAAGTCTATTTTTTTATTTAGTTGACA
>JADRCD010161661.1:0-22641 GCA_019843815.1 Montemys delectorum
TTTTTTTTTCTTGTCAGTAAGAACCTCATGTTTCGTGAATGTACGTGCTAAGTGTTGCCCGGGGATAGCACAATTCTGTATCTTCTCGAGGTAGGCGTTTCCGTGGAGCAGTCTATAATTCTTAACAGAAAAGAAACCATTTTTCCTGAGAAAGCAACTGGTAATGATCCCACAGCATAATGAGCAGTAGACAAGCAGACCTCATTCCTTACTTTAATGAGACTCTTGATTGCCATATGTAGAACATAAAAGGAAAGCAGAAACGTCATTTCATGGATGCCATCTTGCAGCTTTCTTCCCTCTGGGTGTGGACTCCACCTTCTGCACAGAGCCAGAATTGGTTTGCCCCTCCTAGAACTGATGCCTGTTGTTAATTGACACGGAAATGGTAAGCCCTGCTTGGTAGCGCTATATGATTTTCCATTGAATCTTTTGTCTTGGCAAAAGGTGGGCTGACACATGTTAAACCATTGAGATAAAAATTTCCCAATGGAGTCCTCAAATGGATTTCTGTTTTCTATATTATAAACTCTTAATTCCATTAGAAGGTAAGAATTGTAAGTGACATCAGTAACAGTATATACCAAGGCATTACCACGTATATCTGGTGTCTTATGTAGATTTAGAGGAATTCTTTGCATGTAAACTTCTTCATTCTCATTTGGAAAACACTTTGAATATTTTCTTCCTATTTAATTTTACACTTATCCCTATAGAAATCTCCCTGTAAATTACCTCATAATCAAATAGTTTTAACATTCTCTTGCTCTCAAAAGTTAGTCTTAATGGTCTTAATATCTCTAAAGTCTCTTTTATTACTTTTTTGTTTTTAATCTTACTTTTCTCTTTTGAACTCTGTTTGTCATTGTTAAGGTGAGTGGAAAATGTATGTCACTCAAGGGTCAGTATTATGTAATGACCATAGAAAAGTCAGGTCAAAGGAAAGTATCCTTAAAGTAATTTTGTTTTTATGAAAAAATTACCAGTTTTACCAACCCCAATATTTAGCATTAGTGTCCTTGGAAGAAATGGCAGTACTAGAGGTGGTTCCCAGTTGGCTAGTACATGTGAGACTCTTTGTTCAAGTCTCTAGTACTGATGAAAGGGAGAGACAAAAGACATATTACTTTCTGACCACGTGAACATACAAGGTAGCTTACAGAAGTAAAATACCATCTGGGTTCATTCTATTCATTTATTAAGCTTGAATCCATATGAGCACTAAGGTTGGGATCATTTCAGTCCTGTCAAAAGACCAGGCAAAGGACATATCAGATGTTTTACTTACATTCAGCCCAATAACTGCTTTCACTCTCTCAGCAACACTGAAAAAATACCACACAAACAGTGTGCTTATATATGTGTATGTACATACACACACACACATACATGCACACGTATCTATTTATGTTTCAACCAAAAATTAGATAAAAAGTTCAAACAAGTAAGAAACAAAAGTTTTTGCCAACAGATATAACAATATTTCATGACAGAATCTTCAAACACAAAAACCGCATGTAGTAGCTAGAGATAGTAGTCATCCTTGAGAAAGAAGTGTCAGGAGAAGTCAGTTATACTAGATGGAAGTTATTCTTTTCTCTGCGATAGTCCTCCATTTATGTATTTGGGCATGGTAATCTTTATTGGCATTTTCATTCTAAAAGATGTTAAGTAATCTTTATATGACTGTCGTGATAATCTGAGTAGCCATTTAGCTGGGTAGTATATAGAATATTGGTACATTTAGGTTATTATTAATATAAGTAGTAAAGTTTCTCCATGCTATAGGATTTATGTTTTAGAGACCCCCAATACATATAATATACCAACATAATGTTAAATAGACTCTGAACACAGAGCACTTTGGTATATGTTACCTATTTATGCTATTATTTTGTTTTACAAAAATATAACAATACTCAATGGGAATTCAATCTGGTTGTGTAATTTTTCTAATTTAAAGAGGAACTGCTCCAGCTGGAGGTTGGATTGTTCTTGCAATTGTTTAGTAAGCTAGAAAATTAGTTAGAATAATTTCTACAATGTTTCCACACAGAATGAATTTCTGACCATCAACAATGCTTTGCTCTAT
This sequence comes from Montemys delectorum, assembly GCA_019843815.1. Lineage (NCBI taxonomy): Eukaryota > Metazoa > Chordata > Mammalia > Rodentia > Muridae > Montemys > Montemys delectorum. The sequence continues at coordinate 2,093 of JADRCD010161661.1, forward strand.
TACTTTGCTGAGTGAATCTGTTGTAAAAGAAGTTCTTGTGGGCTGCAAATAGTTTCATAATAAAACTGACTTTTCTGTTGAATCCTTTTTAATTATATGGTACTAACTTTTAAAGAGGTATTTGTATACAAAATGTATAGTGAAGGCAGAACAATGTCTCTGACACTAAATAACAGATCCTATTATTTCTGCCTTTTAATGAGCACTAGAAATTAACTGAAGGCTACAGCCACAGAGTGCCTGGCATATTTTCACAATCAGTAAAATTATGACTTCCTCCCTAATGATCGTCTTCATCCCAGGTGATATGACCAGATCATAGCTCTCTTTGGCATCTCTCTTCACCAAATTACTAAGCCATACATCAGCCCAGGCAGTTTCATGGGGAGAGGCACAGTCTGAAGGAAGTTCAAGGTTTCAGATTTTAGAGCAGAAGGACTCACCATAGCCTGCCTTTCTCTCTGTCCTCCCACGTTATTAACTTTTTTTTTTTTTTAAACATGGAGTGGCAGTAATTAGCCTTGTTCTGGACCTCCACCAAGGCTTGCTATCAAATGTCTTTCCTGTTTATGTTTGAGTTACTCAGCAGTTATCTGTGTGCTCTTTGGGCATCAAGACATATATTTTTAGACTCCCTCTGTACAAAGTATGTAATCTTAGATGACTGGGCTCTGGATTCTATCATTGAATTCTGATATTTCAATTCTCGCAGTAAGGAGGGCAATAATTCATCATTAATAGTCTTCCTTCCCTATTTAGGAAAAAAAAACTTTGTTTTAAGAGATCCATTGACTGAAGTTGAATATATAGTGCCTAATTAACTTCAGTTCAGTGTAAACAAAAAGTTTTATGCATAAATAAAACTCTTGTGAGATGATTATAAAGTTGTTTCTGATCTATTAACTTCCTCTTCTATTTTTTTTCTAGAGTTTCATTTGAGTCATTAACTGGAGAATCACTCATTGGAACACAGAGCAATTAGCTGCTATTGATTGAGAATTATAAGAACATGGAGAAAGTTAATTGTCTACTGATTATTACGTGTGGATAGAGTTGACAGGCTTGCAAATGATTTTACCCACCAAATGAAACTTATGCTTTCAGAAAAACCTAGGTTGTTTGATCAAAATTCTTAGGCACGTGTGCTTGGCTGTGTCTTTTATGTATTTCAAGTGCTATGAGAAGAAAATAAATAAATATAATTTCCTACATATTTATATTACATTTAAATGTGAAAGTTTCCTATGTTACTGGAACTAAACTTTTCTTATTCATGATGTTAGGGATGTGAGCTTCTCTATTCTGCATTCTTGTTATTCATGAGTGTCTATGTAGCATGTACATTCAATAACAGGGCAAAAAATTAAAAGAGACAAATAACTTAAGATTGCAATACTACTACTACTAAAACCTGCTCTTTAAAACAATTCTACTCTGATTCACTGACTCATAATGGTTCAGAATAATTATGGGACACAAATATTTGAGGCAAGGATGTGCTATTCTCTCTACCTTTTTCATCGGCATGTAAGACATATATTTTTAGACTCCCATTGCACCATGTATATATATTTGGAAAATAGATTCTTGTATCCTATGTCAATAGCTTTATATTACGTCTTCAGAATAAGATTTTGACTTAGTTTTCACTTCAGGTGTATGTCAAGTGCTTCTCCTTTGAAATTTTATTAAGATTTGAAACTAGTAACAAATATTTGCAGTGCTGTTAACATATGAAACTTATAACTCAGATTCTCACCAATGATTTGGATAATAGGTTGCACAAAGCTCTTATTTTTCAAACTATTTTAAAACAATTTATGTAAACAGGAGTTGTCCCATGTCCGACTTGAGTTTTATCTTTTTGTTTACTTTTCATTCCTTTTCAATCTCAAGGCTTTCCTGGTTCAAGTACAAACTCACATATATATGAAGGAAGCACGTTTCTAATTACTATAAATACAAAGTGGGATTGGTTACCCAGAAATGTAAGTAAATTACACTACACAGAAAGCAAATAATCAGGTCTAATTGCTAAAAGTTAGCAGGAAACATTCTCCTACTTCTTGATATTCATCTTTATTTGCTTTGGCCATATATTAGTTACTTTTCTCTTGCTGTGATTAAACACCAGGTCTAAGTACCTTTAAAACAATATTTTAAATGGGTTTCAGAGAGATAGAGTCCAAAGGCAAGGTCTCAACAACAGCCAAGAACTAACATACAGATGATCCTCAAGGCAGAGAGTGAGAGAGAGCGAGAGTGAGAGCAAGAGGGAGAGAGAGGAGGGGGAGAAGAGAATAATAGAAGAGGAGGAGAGGAGGGGAGGAAAGGAGAGGAGGGGAGGGGAGGGATATGAAGGGGAGGGGAGAGGAGAGGAGAGGAGAGGAGAGGAGAGGAGAGGAGAGGAGGGGGGAGGAGAGGAGAGGAGGGGAGGAGAGGAGAGGAGAGGAGAGGAGAGGAGTGGAAATGGCTTGAGTCTTTTGAAACCTCAAAGCCTGCTAGGGAATAACCTCCCATAATAAACCACTCCTTCCCAAACCATTCTACAAACTGGGAACCAAGTGTTCAACGTTATGAGGTCACCACAGGTAATCTAATTCAAACAACCACAGGCCACAACTAAGTTTTTATGTATATTGAATTGTAGAGGACTAGGTGGTAAATTACCTTTTTAGTTGTTTATCACTGAAGCACATCTAGTATGTTGCAGAATGTCCTCAAATACCAATAAGACAGTATTCGGTCAATGTTCTTTTTCCTGGGATCCTTTAATAGACATTCTGTTAAGGTAGTCAGTCAAATAGCCAACACATTTGGAAACAATTATAAAAAAGATTATTCCTTCTATATATCTTCTAAAATTAATAACACAATATTTGCCATTCTTAAGAGGAAATATCATTTGAAATGTTTTCCTTAGGATTTTTGCGACATCTATTTATTGGCTGTAGGTCTTTGTAGAATGACAGTAAGTAGAAATTTTTAACAATGCACTTTTCCTAGCCAATTGAAATCAATTTTACACTTCTTTTATTTCAGACACACAAAAACCAAACATTTAAAAGCAGCTGGTTTCTTATCAAAGTTCAAGAGACTCATCTACAGTCACCAATGATGTGTCATTCTCTCCTTACACTAGGATTCCCTTAACCAGTAATGAGCCAGAAATAACAAACATGCTTAGATTAATGTCCCAATTAAGCCACTTTGAGTTGGGGATTACAGGAAGGCATTTCTGAAAGCACCAGTGAGTATGTCTACCTCCCAAGAGAGTCATGCAATGATGAGAGGGAGACAATTCTTTTTTAAGGGAACAGAAAGCTATTCCTGAGATAGAACTTACCCTAATATTTCGATTTAATAATTCAGAATTTTGAAACTATAATTTTGAGTAAGAAAATCTGAGTATAGAAAAATTTCCCAAAGATAGTGAGATCAAATTACACTCATTAGGGAATCATTCTTTCCCTAAGGCTTACTGAGCAGGGAAGGATATTGCAAAGAGATTAAGTTTATATAAGACTTTTTTCTCATTGCTTTCCATACACTCATTTCTACCTCAACTTTTAGCCTAGCTCTGTCTCTGAATTTTTGTGCACAATCTACACATCGGTGTGTGCCTGATTTAATATCTGTTTAGATAATACACTACAGTGGGATATTTGCTGAGAGATTTCGTTGCCTGATGTTCTTTATTTTTTTTTTTATAAGTGAAAGAGTTATGTTAGAAATTACCTTAGGCACTTATACTATCTTACATTATCTTGGCTTTTTTAAAATCAATAACATTGATATGGCATAAAAAATTTTCATTTCAGTGTTGACAACTTTGGAAGCTCCATTTCCATTCCTTGTAATTAGCAGGCTCCTGACACTCATCTATGCATGGAACAGAGTAGAATACAAGCCACAAATACAACTTCAACATTATTTTTGATTTCTCTGATCTCTTTACCCAAACATAATCTTGACACTTGAAAGGAGTGGCTCTTTAAGGATTATCTAAGCAAACTGCTTAATACAGTTCCTTGTATCAGTGACAGAAGGAAAGACAGAGTGGAGCTCATTTGACAAGCATGAGCAGGATATGGGTTTTTAATATTATTCTATTCAGATATTTCATCAAGCCAGTCTCCTAGTATTTTCTGCTTGATGCTGCCATGACAATTACAACACCTCTGCTTGTCTGCTCAGAATGCTGCATTGTAGATAAACTGAATTTTGCCATTTTAGATAAGAATGCAAGTTGAAAGAATATCAAAATGTTTGGAATTTCAGGCTGGAGTGATAGACTAAATTTTCTGTCTCAATTAGTGTTTTTTTTTTTTTTTTTTTGGTTTGTTTGTTTTGTTTTGTTTTTAACACTACACTTTAGGCAAGACCAGAAGAGCAAAGAAGTAACTGGAGAGATTCCATGGTGTTTTGGCTTCACATGTTTTATTTGGCTTTTGAATTATGTGTTACATGGTATTAAAAGGAAGAGGCCATAGGCCAATGTTGGTGATGATCTTTTTCATTAGTTATCCAATTAATGCTCATGTTTCCTGTTACATTCAACAGGGTTGATAGGAATGACCCCATAGTTTATGTCTTGAACTTGGTTTATAGAGAATGGGCCACTTGATGTGGTCTTATTACAGGAAGTGTATCATGGTGGAAGCGGCAGCTTCAAGGTCTCTTAAGCTCAAGTCTCGACAGTGTGGCTCCTTCTCCTACTGCTGCATATGGATCACTATGTACAACTCTCAGCTCCTTCTCAAACACCATATCGGCCTGCACACTGCCATGTTTCCCACCATGATGACAATGGATTAAACCTCTGAAACAGTAAGCCATCCCCCACTAAATGTTTTCCTTTATAAGAGTTGCCATGGTCATGGTGTCTCTTCACAGTAATAAAACTCTAAAACACTTTCTTTTTAAACATGTTTTTTTTTTTTTAAATATTTTGCAAATTTCTTGCATGTAGTATGTTTTGACCAAATCTCCTTTGTTTCCACAATTTCCAACTTCTTCCCATCATCCTTAACATTTGTGCCTCTCAAGTTTCTCTTCTAAATTAGTTTAATATATTTTGTTAAGAAGACAAACAAACAAAACTTATGTGCAGGTGTGTCTTCATGTGGTTATGTGCATGGCAGTATTGTAGCCCTCAGAGGTCAATGGTGTCACAATCCCTGGAGCTAGAACATTAGACAGTTGTGAGCCATCTACAGTGGGTTCTGTGAATCAATCCCTGGTCCTCTGGAAAAGCAAAACTCTTAACTGCCAAGTCATCTATAGAGCTTCCGTCCCTAAAAACTCTTTATGCTACTTTTCCCAAGTCCTCTTAGTGCTCTATGTATTTGCATGGGTATTAAACTATTTATCTAATGGAACATGACTAGATTATCAGGGCTTGCATCATTGCAGAAAACCTTAGTAGTAGCTTTCAATTTCAAGTAGATACTCAGCTAGGATATAATCTCATGAGCCTCCCCCCCACCCCCCACGCAGTTCTGTCTGAGAGTTTGCCTGGTTTGGCTTTGTGCAGATTGGCATACACAGTCATGACTCACATGTCTGTATGTGCAAAGGCCCTGCAATGTCCAGCTAGTAATATTTAGCTCCCGTGACCCACTAGTTTTGGCTCATACAATCTTTTCTCTCTCTTTTCTATTATGATCTGTGGGTGTGCTTGGGTGTGGAAATGATATAGTGGTCCCTATTTAGAGCTAGGCATCCCACCAGGATGCCTGTGGATTAGCTTTGGAACTCTGTATTAATGGCTATTTACAGAAAAAAGAAACTTCTCTAATATGAGTTGAAAGATATAACTCTTCAAAACTCATTTAATAAGAAAATGATATTAAGCATTGGAAACCTGAGCTATGTAGAATAACTCAATTTGAGAGATATGAGCCCCAGATCTTTACTGGTCTGATACCAGCTAATATTTCTATAATATAAAATGACATTTAACACGAGTTCCCTAAGGATTGCTGCAGGCAACATTCTGATAACTGTGGGCTCCAAGAACATGCAGAAGCTATGCACGAAGCAGGAAGAGCGTCCTTCCGCAAGTGAATTGAAGTCGCACAAGGCACAGCAGGATGTTTCATATGAATTACAACTGTTAGCAGTAGGATTATTCTGTGAGAAAGGATAGCCAAGGTTTTTTTGTTTGTTTGTTTTGTTTTTGTTTTTTGTTTTTTTTTTTTTAAATCAAGTTATCCTCAGTGGTGAGCAGGATAGTTTAATCATTGTAGAAATAGTCAGAAAATATAGGTTTTATTGCACTTTTCCCTTGGGTTGTTATGGCCTGTTCTAATTTAAGTGTGAGTTAAGGCCTTATTACTCTGATTATCTTAAAACAATACTACCTTTTAAAAGTTACTTAGACACTTGACAATGTAGTATTAAAACGACCACATCTTCCATTGCCTGATCATTACTCTATCTACTTTTGCATAAGTCTTCTCTTCTCCCTTCTCCTTACTCACTGCTTCTTGGTTGCCTTCCCTTGCCTTCCCTTGCCTTCCCTTGCCTTCCCTTCCCATCTCTCTCCTCCCCTCCCCTCTCCTTCTCTTCCCCCCCTTTTCCTTCTGCTCCCTCCCCTCCTCTTCCCTTGTTTTTCCTTCCCTTTCCCCTTACAATGGTACAATGTATAAAATGTTTCTTTCTTACTTCTCTTACTCCTCTTCTTTTTCTTGGTGCTAGTGTTGGCACCAAGGCCCTGGCGGATTCTAGGCAAGCACTCTCCTAATAGTGTATCATTAACATTTACACAGCATGCTAAGAATTTCTTCTAATTTGTTTGTCCTGGACATATTCTGCCTTTGTTTGCTCTTCTAACTAAACTCTCATCAGCCAAACTGCAACTTCTCCCTTGGAATGTGTAGTACCCGTGGTGCTCTGCTTTTACTATATTCATCTCTATGTCATGTAAAGAGAAATCAGAAATTAAATGAAACTCCTAAGTCTCAGCACTTTTTCAGTGGTGCGTATTTTTTTAAGGCAGCTGATTACAGGTACCTTGTATGTCTTCAACACTATTTTTCATCTATTACAGAGGAAATGTTGTAGCACCCTCAAAAACCCATATCCTCAAGGAAAAGGAAAAAAAGATATATAAAAGGATAATTCTCTTAGATTTAGTCACTGGCAAAATAAATGTGTGTCAAAAATGAAAGAGGTAACTAAAAGATGAATAGGAGAATGACACAGAAGCTCAATATGAGCAACTATTGGTCCTGGGTGATAGGGAACCATGCCTGCACATCATGAAGCAAATGAAGAGGAAGAATTCAGCTCCAAATTCAGAGGCATCCTTGGAATAAATGTACCATCAGATGCAGTTTTCAAGACCCCAGATTCTCTATGTAAATTGGAGAACTAAAATAGTAGGTAGAGGTAGTAGAAATGTATGGAATTACTCAGCACACAAGCTGGAAACACCAACTGGAAAGACGAAATGTACTATTTCGCAGATGTTTTCCACCACAGAGATGCAAAACCTTAGCAAAGTGTTCAGAGTGTAAAATGCCTCAAGTATCTTGATTCAATAGGCTGCTGGCTCACCATAAATCTAACTGGTAAATTTAGAAACATTACTAGGAGAATGTATATTAAAACAAAATTGCAAGAGCAGTGTTTTCCATAAGCAACACATGTTGCTATAGTCTGTGTGATGAGCAATTACTATTTTCCATTATTGAATATGTTTTTCTTTTCACAGAAATATGCACACATCCTGGAGGGCAAAACAAACATTGTCTTTTGTTTTTCAGCATATTCTCTTAAAAATGGATCTTTTTTTTAAAACATTACAAGAAATAGCAAAAATGTTATTCAGTTATTCTCTATATAAATTACTAGATATTTGAGAAAAGAAGCAAATGATTTATAAGATTGTTGCAAAAATCAGCTTTGATATTTTTTATCAAGAGACCAGGTAATATTATACTGTTTATAATACATTACTTCTTAGTAATCTGTACAAGCTCATTTTCTCCATATTTCTAGTTTTTTTTACCAAATTTGTTCTTGAAAGTATCAAAAATACATATGCAGTGCATTGTAAGGATTGCTAATTCTGAGCATGTCTGTATCTCCCCAGAACCACTTTTACTTCCAACTCCCTTCAAGTTCTTGTCCCCAATTCATGTCATCTTTTGCTTTTTTGGGTTATTTGTTTTGCTTTGTGACTTGCTGGGTTTAACCAGGACCTTCTGTATGATCACAAGTTTGAAACTCTCCATTGGGCACAAATGGCTCATTTGGTAAATACGTAAATAGGTAAGTAAAATACTGACTCTTCCCCTATAATCCATCAGTAGCCAATAGTTTATCAAAAAACAGTACAATCACATGAATTCTACCCCCCACCCCACAAATCTGTGATTGAATGTGTACAGACCCAGTTTTATGAATGCTTTTTGTAGTATGCTGTAGCTGCTGTGAATTCATGATTGTATTATCTGTGTCATGCCCAGAAGCTTAGCTTTAAATTTTTATGTAATATTTTTATAGTAAAAGACACAGTCATGCATGAAATTTCAAAGAATGAAATTAGTCAATAAAAAAGTAGAAAATGAAACAAAATAAAACATAAACTAACATGTGGAAATTTTATTAATACAGAATTCCTACCAATACTTTATATTATTTATGCATTTAAGAAAAAACTGATATAAGTTTATGGAAAAGACCATAGAATCTCAACAACTTGCTAACATAAATGCACCCTTCCTTCCTTCTCTCCTCATTCTGTGTCTCAAGCCTCTCCCCAACCCCAGAACATAAGCGTCCCTATCTTAAGCTCAGTGAGTCCAGCTGGCATAAGTATGTTGGCAAGCCCTTCTATTCTTTTTCAGTTTTAAAAGAAGTAGCTGAAGACCCGATGCTCGAAAATAAATTTTGTGCTTACTGTCTATCCAAAGTGTTACCTGTTCATCACCGTGAAAACATGGATATTCCTGATTTTTTAAAAACAAAAGATGAAAACTGCCTATCCTTGGTGTTAGCAAATTGTTAAGAGATTGAATACAAGTTTGAAAGGTAATAAAAAGGAAGTCTCTTGTAATTTGTTAGCCAAAATTAGGATGATTTGGGAGAAGGAGAACATACTCTGAAACCACATTTGAATTTCACTCAACTGTGGGGCAAGGAAACATTTCAATTAATAAGCGAAAGCTAACGCTCTAAGAGAACTGGTTACAGGTGTGTAGCCAGAGAGCTTCAATAGTATTGAAGGTTTGGGGCAGGCGAGAATAACCGAATCACAGCGAGCCAGATGAATTCTAGATGTGTTAAAGTTGTTAATAAAGAAGTCTAGAAGAAGTATCTCTTTGGATAAAAGTACAAAATTTTAAAGTATAAAGTACGTCTTTCCAGATTTACCCTGGGTTTGATCAGATTTACATTATTTGATTATTAGATTTTATGTTCTTTTTACAAAATATGTAAGAAATTGATTTAAAAATGTTATAAATCAAGCATCAAATAGTAATAAAAGTTCCTTGTAAAAATGTCTAAAGAATATACATAAATAGGTTAAATTGATTTCAGAATAAATAAAAAATAAGAGGTATAGCATGCTGTTTCAAATTAGTTAAGTGTCTAGAACACTAATGTGGTGAACGATGGTTTGAGATATATATATATATATATATATATATATATATATATATATGCACCCTTTTATTGAAATTCCAATTAGGTCTGATCATAGTATTTTCTAGAATTTTATAAATAGAAGGTTACATTTATATCAAGAAATGTAGAAAAATAACTAGAATAATTTTTAAAACTTTTAATACTGTATACGTCCACTGGATACAAAATGATTGTTCTTTTATATGGCTATAAGGAATAAATGGTGGTCAGCAAGTGTCAAACATTATAGCTTTTATATAAAAAAGTAACCGCTAATATATAATATAAACCTCTTTCTTTACTATGTACAAGGAAGCATGAAACACATGTAAAGAGATTCAAACAAATCAGAAATTGCTAAAGTATTTATGATAAATGTATTGTGTATAACATTATGTAGCTTTTAAAACAGAGTAGACTCAATCCACCTCATATGTCTCCACTACTGTCAAGAGATGAAAACAAAATATAAAGTATATACTTAATGTTTCCTTATGTCTCCCTTTCTTTCTGCTGTCTGCAGATCCAGATACAGAAACTCTCAGCTACTTCTCCAGCACCATGTCTGCCTGTGTGCTGCCAGGTTACCAGCCATGACAATGGACTAAACCTCTAAAACTATAAGCCACCCCCAACTAAATGTTTTCTTCATAAGAATTGCCTTGTCTTGGGGGTCCAAAGTGGATAAAATGGAGTGTAGAAAAATACCAGGAAAAAAATATATATACATATATACACACATATATATTTTATATATATATACATATGTATATATATTTTATATATATGTATGTATGTGTGTGTAAATTAAGATATAGAGGAGTTTAAAAAAACCTGTTCTTCCATATTAAATATAATGAAATCTATTACATATAATAACATTCCTATAATATTAAATTAAATCAGAAAGTATTACAAGAAGAAAACCTTTTCAAGTATTTTGGGTAAAATACGTAAACAAAGAAGAAACATCTCCTTAAAACTAAAAGGAATCCTTTGATATTAGAAAAAATAGTGTAAATATATATTACTCTGTATAATAACTAGATTATGCCATCCTCTCTGTAACATGTAAAGAAATAATTAGTTTATTATTTCTCTAATTATTGTATGTCAAGTGCCTACTACAAGCCATGGGCTTACAATACAATAAAGCCTTTAAGATTCTTTCCCTTGAAGCATTTATAGGTCCTTTTCAACAAAAATATAAACAGGAAAAATATAGAAAATGTCTTAGTCGGTATATTGTGCAGTTAAAATAAGCTGGTAAATAAGTTATTGCACTGTAGAAGCATAGCAGCTGAATTTAGTGTGGCAAGCAAAAACCAATAGATATACACTGACACTCAGCCTAGAGCCTCGTGTCATTATGTAGTTGCTCTTAGGCAAGTCATATTTAGCCCAGACTTTCATTAAAGCAAGAGGCTTCCCTTGGGTATGTTTTATTTCTGTTTGGATTCTGTTCTTATTCTGTATTTAATTTGTTCTTAAGCTGTACTTTGGCTTCAATGGCTTAGCCTAAACATCAGAAGACTGGGGATTTTTTTTTTTTCCATCCTATTTTCCTTTAAAGGCAACTGTGAGCTGAGATGCTGTAAAACACCAGATGGGAGGGAGGCTGCCACCATCTTCCATGCATGTGCACAGCTATGGCTCCCAGTGTCTCATTGTATGCAGGAACTCAAACATTCCAGGCCTCAGATGTGGTCACATAGATCCTCTGCTGACTACTACAGATTTGCCTTCAAATGAACCGCAGGAATGTTTAGTAGTTAATGATGCCCAGCAGCCTCCCTTGTCATGTGTTTTTAGGCTCTTGCAAGCAGGCTAGCAACGTTGGTCCCAAATTCCTGTCTCAGCTGGCAGGCGGGATTTTTTTTTTCCCAATCACTAACAATTGGTTCTTAAATTTTTGCAAGGCTGTAGGGAAACAAGAAAATCATCCAGATTCTTGGGGCAAGAGTGATAATTCCAGGATTTACTCAAATTGAAAACAATTTCAGCGATTTGGCCCAGCTTCCTCATTTTGCAGTTTATCACATCATAAAGTCATCCAAAAATATAAAATTTTGTAGCAGAGGGGAATTTTCCAACTAATTTACAATTAGAATACAATTTAAGGGAAGTTTGGAAAGCAAGCTAAGCCATTCTTCACAGAGTATGAAAAAAAAAAGTCTTCTATTAATATTGCTCCAAAATAATAAGCCTTCTGTTTTTAAATTATATGCTCATGAATATAGTGTTTAGATATATACTCATGAAATTACTACTTAATCAATAATCATATCATTTTCTGGAACTCTGTGTATGAAGTTTAACACAAGAAAACTAAGCCAACTCAGGCAAGGAATGAAGGACCCTTGATAGGCACATAGCTTTGTGCTGTTCCTTGCCTTTCTATATAGAAATGGTAAACTAGTTACTTTAATGTTGATGTGATAAAACACAATAACCAAGGAAATTCATAGAGGAAGGGTTTATTTTGTCTTTTGTGTCCAGAGGAATAAGAGTTCATCTAAGTGGAGAGGCATGGCAGAAAGCGCCAGGCATGGTGGCAGCTGCAGGAAGCTGAGAGGATGTCTCCACCATAAACTCCATGCATACAGAATAAACTCAATTTGGCAAGAGTTGGTAAACTCTCCAATCTCATCTCTCATGACATATTTTTGCAGTTAGACCATAAATACATTCTAAGCATCCCCAAAGAGTACCACTAACTAGGGACCAAGTATACAAATGAGGGATAGTTCTCAAACAAGCACAGGTGGTAAGAAATTAATACTCAAAAAGAGTTCAAGATATGTTTTGTTAACAAAGGATAAGATGCTACCTGCCACACTTTAAAAATCTATATGAATGTCAGGGTTATATATTAAATTCAAGACATGTTTTCTATGAAAGGAAAATGGCCATTGAAGCTGAATACTTACAAAGGCATTGCTTAAAATAGTTAACACCACAATTTAGTCACCATTTGTGAAATTGGATATAAGTCCAAGAGAGAATATCCTCATCATAAATATATAACTAACATTTAAATATAATTCAAACCTTTGTCATTATTCTGTGATATTCTCTTCATTTTCTTAACCATCATCTCCATATACACACGTGCACGTGCTTTTAGTCCTGGAAGTAAATTGAGCATTTACTTTTTCAAGCACTGACCTGTTTTCCAGGATAAATATTGAAAAACAATTGTGAGCAGGAATTTTGAGTCTGGATCAAGAGCTTTATGAAAACTGCCTCTTCTCCCATTGGTTAAAAAGAAAAGAAAAAAAAAAAAGAATCTGGCTTTGTTTATAGTGCTGCTGCACTTGATCTGGCTGTGAAAGGGAGGTCTTCCCTTTTGAAGCTCAGGGGATGGCTACATGTATCCTGCATCTGGCTCTGGTGATTAGGGAACTGCACAGGAGGGAGTCCAATTACTCTGCTTGCTCTCCTTGGGGTTATCACAGGACCCTCTCTCTTTACTCTAGCATATGTGGAGAACATGACTGCTCTTGAGGGCACTCATTTCCTGGCCAAGAGTTTTCTACCATAATTGGCAAACAGTAAATATTCCTTTTTTTTCCTTTTATTCTGTAAGTATCAGAGAACACATTTATAAGGAGTGTTTATAGCACTAAAATGTTTGGTGACCCAAATATGCAGAAAAATTAAAGCTAGAGTAATAATATTTTTTTTTCATATCACCATTCTGTTTGGGAAAAAAAAGCTCAGATTTTTTTTTACATCAATCACCATATTATTTAAGACTAACATCCCTCTTAAAGATGAATTTGTGAGAGTCTATTAATGGATTTTACTGAATGCTAATTGAAAAGTGTTAGTGAACTGTTAGCTGTTAATAAAATGGGAATAGTTGTGAGAGTTAAAAATAAAAATTCACATGTTGTACATTGCCGTTTCATTATGTACTTTTAGAACAACATGATATCTTAGTATCTGTAATATGAATTATAATTTAAGTGGGCTAGTTATCACTGTTCACACACATGACTTAAAATTTCAGGCACTATACAAGTTAATAATTATTTCCTGATGAATTCATCAGTTCACATCTGCTGGTCACAGTGTGAATGAGGACCACTCACACAATTATTTAAACTCTGTTAAAATAAAATTACATGATATTTTAAAATCTGCTAAAACGTGGACATTAAATACACTTATATACAATCAACACAATATCTATTTATTTTACAGATTTTTTTCTTTCATTTTATTTTTGTATGTGTGTATATGAGTGTGTGTGTGTGTGTGTGTGTGTGTGTGTGTGTGTTTGCCCACACACACATGCTCATGTGTGTGGACTCATGTATGTATGCAGAGCTGTGTGCTTATGTGCACATGTGAATGTGAAGACCATACATAAGAATCTAATGTCTGAGTTCTCTCTACTTCTTGAGGAAAAATCTCTAAGATGAATTAAGAGCATTCTGGTTTTGGTAGTCATGGTAGTAAGTTTGCTCCAGGGATCTTCCAGACACAGACTCATGTAGGCCACAATACCTGCAAAACATTTACTGTGGTGCTGGCTATCTGAACTCTAGTCCCCATGGTTGTTTTGGAAAGAACCACATTCTTTGAGCCAACTCCCCCATTGGAAGTATTTTACTCTATAAATACTTGATGAGATACAATACCTATAAAAATAAAACATGTGGAAATAACTAACAATAGAAAACTACTTTATTGCTAATTCCATGAGGAAAGTTAATGAGCTTCATGACCATTGTGAAAAACAGTGCATACATCCTTACTCAGACTCTTTAGGGAGCAAGAATTTGTGTCACAATGAATGTGCTGATGTGAAAGCACATTTATAAGACCAGGTAAAATAACCACAGAGAAAGTGTGGAAACATGTGCCTTCAATGTTGATACTCTCTAGACCAAACAGAACTCTGTGAGATTGAGTTCAGCCTGATCTATGTTAAAAGGATAGAAAAGTATACCAAGTATAATGAAAAAAAAATTAGCAGTGAATTAGTGTGAACTGCGCAATCGTCTCGCCAGCAAGAACGCACGCGGACACCAGGATCATTCTGCAGCAAACGTTTATTGCATCTTCAAGAGGGAGACCCCAAGCCCCAAAAAGGCACTGCTTATATACACCCTGGAGCGGCATGTTCACCTCTGATTGGCTTTTTGCTCATTACCTCATGTGATGCCCCGGGATAGGCTGTGACTTGGCGCGCTCTGGCCCTTAGCACATGCGCAGACTACTTGTTTACAAGAAGAAGACACTGGATGCTGGCGCCATCTTGTAATGGCGACTGAGCTAGCTTGGGCGTGGCTCTCTACAAATTAGTTATAAAAAGAATTTTATTTCTTGATCATTAATTGTTCATAAATATACGGCAACATAGTACTAACATTGGATGTAACCACTGGATGGAGAATAGAAAGAATGTATCCATGCAGTTATTAGTAAATTTACTCAGTGATATAGAAATGTCATTTTCCATAGTCAGCTCTAAAATTCCCAAAATGAAGGCCACTCCGATCACGATCACGATGACTCTTCCTCTCAAACAAGTTGGAACAAAGACCCATAAGGAGAATGATACTCACAGAGAAGACTCATCGGAATGTCAAGTCCCTTTCTTCCAATGTCCTAACACTTGTCCCATTAGACTCACGTTATGGAGGACAGCCTCCTGACTTTATTCAAACACTTGCCCTTAAATAACTGTTTATGTGTGGCTGGAGATCTTATTCTGTAAAGACAAACCACCTCCCATCTTAAGACCTGCTCAAGGATATAACTTCTAGGCCTCATACAAGTCACCAAGGAAAGGAATGTACTAGCATGTGCCAATGTTCCATGAAACTGCTGAAACTCTCTTAAATGTAACTTAAGCCAAGCATTTTTTGTGTGCATAAAGCCAGCTGTTTACTGATGTTGTTATGCAGTCATACACAAGAATATAATTAGGATTAAATGTGACTCTGTAGCTAATCTTATTCTAACTACTGATAGAGATACATCAAATGTAAAATGAAAATGTAAATCATTTACATATTTTTTATGCTTAGTATGCAAATTAGGTCATCATATTTGGACATGTACTCTGTATTTTTAGAACCCCTTTTAACTAAGAAAGCTGAAAGAGCTCTGGCAGAGAAGCGCTTGTCACCAATAGTGTCCATAACTACACACGCTGAGGGGTGACCTACTGTGTAACAAAGCACTAGTCTTACTCACGCATCAGGAAATTTTCACAATTAATATTTTATTTCTCTGCATTTGACATAGTGAGAGAAAATATACTTTGTAAAATGTGCCCAGAAAATCTCAAATGAATATTAGAGCTATAAGTCATCTCAAATATTCATTTTTGCATTTACTGGGTTTCAACTACTAGAAAAGTTTACATGATAATTCTTACATAGTGAGAATGTAAGTAACTCCCAGGCACCAATATTGTTAGAAGGAGAAATAATTTCAAGAAAATTATATGAGTTTAATTTTTAATTTTAATTTTAATTCAAAGACCTTTTACAATTTAAATTATTCAAAGGGAATAATTCAAAAGCAGGAAGAGTTGTTTTCAGTGGCATTAGTTTTGAGTTAATAGGATGAAATTATTTATATTTTTTAAATTTATTTACTCTTTGTATCAAAAACTTAGTTGATATTCTTACAGCCAGCAAAAGCAAAATGATCTAAAGTTCAAAACTCAAAATAACAATATACACATTTCCAAGGTTAAGAAACTTGGGTAATTTTGAATGAAATGATGATATTTTGGTTTTATGTGTAAATACAGTAGTTTAATCTCTCATATTTCTGATCTCAAGCTAATATTAAATTACATAACAGAATTTCTTATCCTTGGAAATTGACAGGTACACCATATTTATGGCAGGAAATAGTGAGTTCCTATGTAGTTGGGAGGTCAGGAAAGAGGTTTGGTCTCTGTCAGGACAGGAGACAGTCAACTCTTGATCATACCAAATTGGCAGTGACACTGGTTGTAAAGCCCTGAGCCCCCCTTGGAATGTAAAGTACAGGAAACCAGAGACAAAGCTTCCCATAGTTGCTGTGACAGACAAGATGGTACATCAGGTTGCTCAAGGACTAAAGAAAGATTCCACTTCTCTCAAGGGCATGGGAAGGAATAAGCAGAAATTCAGTTTTGTCACAATGGGAACACAAAGGACAGTCTTGGGAGAATGAGAATGGAAATTACATTATTTCAAAACCTCCTCCCCTGAGTCAGGAAAGAACAGAAGAACAATGGAAGACTCAAACCAGGGAAAATGGAGTCTTTCTAATGAGAAACACAAAACCTCTTACATACTTTATGACATGATTGAATTATGACCACAGTATGGAGACTTCCAGTAACTTAGTTTGTGAATGGGATATCCAAAGGAAAGGCCAATTTTCTCTTAGAAATATAACTCCTACTGTTCTCAAGGCTAATGTTAGCTCTTTGTGATTAGTTGAACATATTTCCTAATCATATATGTATTAGGAAATAATAACTAAGTATATCATATTATATTATGCTAAGTGTGTATAACAAAATTTAACTAGTGATATCAATATTGTAATTTAAAAGCATAGTACATACTTAAGTATATTACGTATACATGTATATATGTGTATGTGTTTATATATGGCACCAAATATATAAGTTCTTAATCTTTGCTTGTAATATTACAGACACCAAACAATCTGTAGAGAGGCACCTGATATATTTCATTAAAATAGATGGTGTAAATAGATAAATAATTTATTAAAAGAAATTCCTTGGTAAGTTGATTCTATATTTTCCTTTGAAAGTCAAATATTACTAGGTAAAAACTTTAGAAGGAATTCATTTATCTCATGGGATACTTCAAAAATTGAGATGTAGAAAAGAGGTATAAAAGGAAAAGAAAAAAACAAAAAAATTAGAGGTAGAAAAACAACCAAAATCGTTTCTATATGGTAGATAAATCTAAATTGGAAACTCGCTGTCTATTTTTAATGGAAGTCTAATTTCTCCTAAGAACCTTACTTTGGAAAGTATTTATAAAAATGATTAAAAAGATAGAGATAATGCTATACTAACTAAAAATATAAGCATCCCAGTTATTCAATGCAAATATACCTTAGTTTGGCTTAGGTAGAATTAAAAGAAAAAAACTGATGTTTACTTCAGCAACTTTAGTGATATTGAAGCAAAATTGTCAAGAAAGAAATAATTTGAATCGAATTAAGTGAACATGTCTTGTCTAGTAATGCAGCCTCTGTAACCCACAGGAAGTATGTCCTGATGGATCTAAGAAGACTGACGCCAACTCATCTCACAGGAAGTATGTCCTGATGGATCTAAGAAGACTGGTGCCTACTTGTCTAAATATTGGTTGGGAAGTATTTGAGAATACCGCCATCACTCAATTAAAATCTACAGTACTAAAAATATGCAATTTTCATTCGTGTGTGTGTGTGTGTGTGTGTGTGTGTGTGTGTAACACCATAAACAGATGAAATTGGATATTATTTTATGTGCCAAGGAAGGAAGATACTAAAAAAGGGTCAGTGATTGAAAGTATCAATTTTCCAAGACAAAAGTCCATGGTTTCATTCAGTGTTGAATAGTAGTTCCATGGTCAAGTTTTTGGTCCACAGGAACGACATTTTGAAATATCCAAACAGAATTAAACTTGTGTCATAAACAAAATGACTAATAGAATTTAAAATACATTGAATTAGCAAATTATATGGCATGTGTTAGCAGGGGGGTTAGTGAGGGAGTGAAGGTGAATTTGCATGAGAGATAGTGGAGACTTCTCTCAAAATAACAGAGTAAAGACCAGAACTTTAAAAAGCAATGTTTATGTGTGATGGTTACCAAGTGTTCAACTTAATGGAATTTAGAATCTGCAAAGAAGCAAAGCTCTGAGTACACAGCTCTGAGGGAGTTTCTAGATTGGGTTGATTGAGGCTCCTTGACTTACCTTAAATAAGACCTGAAGCATGTCATGAGCTTGATATCTGAACTGAATAAGAGGGAGGGAGGTAGCAAGCTGAGCCCCAGAATTCACTGCACTCTGACCATCTACTAGCAGCTCTTAGTCTTATTTTTCTCTAAGCATTTTCATGTTGATTTTGTGCCTTGAAATATCAGAAATTTCACTGGCTTGCTCAAATAGTTCCTCTTCAATCCTGTTCTGTTCTTGTCCATCCAACTTCTAACCTCCCTCTTCTTCCTCTTTTCTTCTATGAAGATCTTGCTGGATTCTATTTACAAATCATAATTGGCATAGCCCTAACTCTACAGAACAGAATGAGAGCACCTATATCGATTCTTAGATTTCATTGTGTTCTCATCAATGTGAGAAGATTTCAAGAAACTGTGATACAACTGTAGAAATTCCTGTATGACTAATCATAAACCTATGGCAAAATTTGTGTTTTGACCATTTATGTACAGCTTGATAAGACATGCTGATTTCTAAGTTATCAATGCTGCTTCAGAGCATTGCAAAAGACATAGTAGTATTTCTAATATTACCAACATTTCACAAGATAACATATTCTTAATACCACAACTGGGCAATAGTGGCACAAAGGAAATCCATTGCTGAGCCTGAATAATGAGCGAGTGATATTGTCGACAAAACTCTGGCAAATAAGCTCCAGAGATATTGAAATAATCTATCATGGTGGACACAGAGGTGGTTAAGTGTGAGGAATAACAATGTTGTAATAAATCATATTAGTAGGCAAGAGGCAAAATAATAAATGATGAGTATTACCCTAGAAAAACCTTTGAGAGCATGCAGAACCTACTCACAAACTGAACATTGTATACAGGATTGGTAAAGAAGGAAATGTCTTCATTTAATAAGATCATCTTCCAGAAACCTCCAATAAGCAGCATTCTGAATTTCATATTCAATATGAGCAAAGAGGAAACTTGTCAGGTTCAGTAGTTAATAAGAAGAGAGTGGTCACTATGAGAAAGGCGAACAAGAGTCTGTCATTGCTTACTTCGTCTTACTTCATCAAAACAGATAGTATTTGTTTGGATAAGAGAAAATAATTTATAAAAAAAACATACATTGTGATGTTATTTTATATTATGTCATATTTTTGTGGTAGCCAGTAATTTCTAGAATTATCAGATAATATAGAAAGATTAATATATGCCAATCAATAGAATATATAGGTAGTATTTAATTATAGCAGTAGACAAACACATACATGCAAGAAATAATTGAAAATGATTCTAAGAGAATTTCAAGCTGTGGGTTTAAAACCTCAGCAGTGGCTCCATTAGAAAGAAAACACAAAGTCAGGCAGTGGTGGCGCACACCTTTAATCCCAGCACTTGGGAGTCAGAAGCAGGTGGATTTCTGAGTTCCAGGACATCCTGGTCTACAAAGTGAGTTCCAGGACAGCCAGGGCTATACAGAGAAACCCTGTCTCGAAGAAAAGAAAAAAAGAAAAGAAAAAAAAGAAAACACAAACACTAAAGGCAGAGCTGTGGACAGACCATAACTCCTACTCTCTGCATATACTGAAGAAACACCCTACCCCATAAATATCTACCACCATATAACCAAAGAGACTTCACACAAGTTTAGGGAAAGAGAAATATGTACTACCTTTACTTCAAAGTTTATACATGCGTCAAATTATACTGAGTGCCTAAACTTTGAACAATTTATTATTTTTTGAATTTTTATTATTATTGTTATTATTAATATTATTAAACTTTTGACTCTAATAGCTTACTTGTACTGGATTTTTGGTAAAGTGTAGTTATATAGTATGATAATTTTTGAAAGAGAAAGATGATTTAAATAACGAATGTGCAATTTATCATGTTATTTCATACTCCCAAGATTTGACGTCCTATCTATGGAAAAAAGTTAGGGCTAACAGCTATGTTGATACTTACT
>JADRCD010161664.1:0-16508 GCA_019843815.1 Montemys delectorum
GCACTTTCTGTCACTAGAAAGAGAAAATATTTATGATTACATCAAATTAAGTATAAAATAATCTTTCCAAGTTCATATCTATGAACCTAATAGATAGTGATCAACAAATAAAGGGTAGTTGCTGTTTTGATAAGGGATGGGCCAGGACTATGGTTACAACTTTGTCTTTCCATTAGGGTAACAAGGGCATCTCTCAAAAGTACAAATGTCCAGGCTCCCTCCCCAGGATTTAGACTGAGCTCATCTTGAGTGGCACCCAGCAATTATCATTTCTTTCTCAGTCTCACTCCAGCTGCCCTTGCTAGGCATACATACGATATTCAGTAGTGCTCCCAGCCAGACAGCAGGTGGGTGTCCTTGTTGTTGACTTAAAGAGCATTCTTTCTTGAGGGTTGGCTCAAGCCCTCCTAGAAAGAAGAGAAAAGGCAGTTCACAACCAAGATCTGAGATAAAAGCAGACCTACTCACTGCCCTAATTCACTTGTATCCTGGCCTTCTATCCTGACTGTGGCTTTCCTATTTGTAGCATAACAAGGGTGAAAACGATGACAATCAGATAAATTCTGAAGAGCTCTTTGGCCGAGATGGATGGCAAAAGTAACCTGCAGCATTTTTAGCTTCGTACAATAAATGCAGCAGCATCTACAAAGTAGGGAATTCTTTTCTGTTAACTTTTATTCACCTTCATTTAATTTTTAAATATGTAGTAAACATGATTGTGAGGCTTCTCATTAGCAGGGGTATCTTACAGTCATAATTTTTGATACAGAACATTACTTACCAATTAGCCTGTCTTGTTCTTTTAAATTTCTTTGCTCATATTTTAATGGGAGCTAATGATGCCTTTGTTGACTTATTTAATGTTATGTAAATGTGGCTATAAAGTGTGAAGGGTTTAAGCAGAAGCCCTGATTTTGCTTACTCTTCAGATTTTGGAGTGTGTAGAATCCCCAGGAAACACACAGATCACCACAATGGATGGAAGCAGCAGAGGAGGCCAAAAAACACTAATTCCAAAAGCGAACAGTAAGAGATGTTAGGAGGAGGAGGAGGTGGTGTTTCTCTGGCTCTGGGTTAATTGTTCTTGTGGTATCAAAGGACTTTCAAAGTTAACTTTCTGCTCTTTGTTTTACATTTTTTGTTGTTGTTCTGGGGGATGGCTCTGCATAGTATAGTGTAATGCCTTATTCAAAGCTCAGGCCAGCACAGTTGGGCTTAGCAGTGTCCCTCATGCTGGGTCTCATTAACCTTGTATTTAACAGAATTCCACTTTTCCTTATGAGTAGCACATAAACATTTCAATGAGTGGGTGAGTGAATAAATGAATGAAAACAGTGTCATTTCAACATCTACATTGTTGAGATGCTTCTCAGCACTCCAGCAGTTGCTCTTCAAGGAGCAGGTCCACTTGCCAATTAAGCCACTCACATCCTGGTTATGGACTTCGAAACCAGCAATAACCAAATGCTAACTTAGTTCAATTTTGTTCGGTTCATTTTCCCAGCCTCTCTTCTCATTGCTTACCTTACAAACTCTCTTCCTCTGGCACCATCTTCAACCATCTTTGTACCACACTCTTCCACTCCCACCCAGTAATCTGAAAATTCTTGTCCCTTCCTTGTCACCTGTAAGTCCTCTCTTCCTCCTTATCCAGCTTCAGTTCCATATTAAGTTGTCATCATTGCTCACACTCGGAGGGCATCCTTGAATACTTGGTTCTGGTTAAACTACAACCTTGGTTAAATGCCTTCTCCTCTCCTATACTCACACCATTGCACTGAAGGCTGTCAGTGAGAGTGTCTCTCTGGGTTGGATTGACAGACAAAGATTGGAACAATTGTTGGTTAATCCTTTTGTTTCCAGATAAATTGATCTGGATCTTGTTCATGTGTTGTAGCAGTAAGAAGTGTGCCTCTCCTCAAAATTGTAGCCAGGCAGAATACAATCCCAGCACTCAGGAGGCAGAAGCAGGTGGATCTCTAAGCTTGAGGCCAACCTGGTCTGCATAGTGACTTCCAGGATAGCCAGGGATACACAGAGAAATCTTGTTTTGAAAGAAGAGAAAAAAGAATGGCACCTTTTATAGGAGCAGGCCAATTATGAATGTGACTAATAAATTAAGGTCACTGAGTCCTAACCAAATCAGCTCAGTGTTGTTTTAATAGGGGAAACTTGTACACAGTCATGTATATTCAAAGAATATCATGAGAAGTTTAAGTCAGGCCTAGAGAAAATACTTCTAAAGCTAAGAAGTGCAGAGGGTATCCAGGCAACCAGCAGTCTCTGGAAGAAAGGCCAAGAACAGATGCTTCTCTCAGTCCTTAGAAGAAACCATCCTTTCCAACACCTTGAACTCTTAGCTTCTACATTCCACAGCTGGGAGACAATCTAATTTGGTTGCTTAAACTGCCCAGATTCGTGCATGTCCTACTATGCAAAAAATACAATTCGACCCTACCCTCTCGACCTCTCCCAACCCTCAGCATCTCTTCCCTGTGCTCACTGTAGAGTGCTGACTAATTTCATCCTTCATTTAAAAAGGCAGGAATAACCAGAAGTTCCCAGATTAGCATAAGCAGCTGCAGAGGAGTCAGAAAAAGCTGCACTCCTTTCTCCAGATAACCAGTGCAGGACACAAGAAGCACCCATACTGTCCTCCTCAAGGACAATAGCCCAGCTGTTCCCTCCTCATTTCTCTTTTATAATCTATTTATCCTGGACCATATACAGACATTCTGTTACTTCTGGCATTTTCTATTAAGGAAATTGGGATGTAGTTTGTCTTAGTTGGGGTTTTATCTCTAGGAAGAGACACCATGACCGTGGCGACTCTTATAAAGGGCAACATTTAATTGGAGTTGGCTTACAGTTTCAGAGGCTTAGTCCATTATCATCATGGCAGGAAGCATGGCAGTGTCCAGGAAGATATGGTGCTGGAGGAGTCTACATCTTCATTCAAGACTTCTATATGTTGATTCAAAGACAGCAGAAGAAGACTGCGTTCCACATTGTGTGGAGCTTAAGCATGGAAGACCTCAAAGCCTGACCTACAGTGACACACTTCCTCCAAAAAGGCCACAAGTACTCTAAGAAGGCCACAGTTCCTCCAACAAGGCTACACCTGCTAATAGTGTCACTCCCCATGGGCCAAGTATTCAAATACTTGAGTCTATGGGGGGGGATTTCTATTCAAACCACCATAGGGTGTGAAGGAATAGCTCAGTTGGTAAAATGTTTGGCATTGAAATCATGAGAACCTGAATTCAATTCCCATAATCCAAATCAGAAAGCTGAGCACAGTAGTACATTCTTGCAATTCCAGGGCTTAGGAGATGGAGGCAGGTGGATCCCTAGAACATGCTAGCCAACTCAGACTACATGCTGTGCTTCCAAACAATGAGAAAGAGACTTTATCTCAAAGAGTCAAGGAAAATACCACCTAAGCATGACCTGAGATTGTCTTCTGGCCTCTGCATGCACATGCACACACATGTATCTGCATGGACATGGACAGACACACACATATACACAAACAGAAAGCTTCCAAAAAATATTGAATCATCTTCCAGCATGCACCTTCCCCCACCAATACTGTCTTCTGTTGGTCTCCCTTTTCAGCAAAGCTCCTTGTAGAAGTTATTTCTGTTCGTTATCCTTAATGCTGTCCTCTTGGAGGCCCACTCCAGACTGTCCCCAAACTAGTTCATAAAAATCTGTGGGTCCCCTAGACTAGATAATCTGATTGTCATGCTAAGCCACAAGGTCAAATATTCAAGTCCATCTTACTGGAAGAAGTAACAGCATCATTTTCTAAGTTTTGCTGATTCTTCTAGATTTTTCTAATGCTGGGATTCCCCTCCCCAAGACTGAAGTCTTTGTTTTCCTTTCACCTCTAATGACAGTCTCTTATATTCCCAGCACAGGGCGGAGTGCTTTATTCCAGCATCAAACTCCAACACTAGATTGATTTCTTGACACCTCTATTTGAATATCTGATACTTGACTCTCAATGCATGCAAAGTAAAATCTTTTTCCTCGCCTCACCCCCTCTAGCTGTAGTGTTTCCCCATCACAGGAGTTGGCGACTGCACCCTGCTGCTGATCATCCTCCCAGGAGTCATCCTTGACTCTACTGTTTCAAATCCACATCAAATTGCTGAGGAAATCTATTGGATTCACCTTTCAGAATCCAGAGGACTCTGGCCATTTATCTTTTCATTTCTCCTTTGAACTATTACAAGAGGCCATGGCTGTTTTTAAACAGAAACCAGAGTGGTTATTTTAAACCATGTGATCATTTTGTTCAGAACCCAGTGACTGATCTATCCTTTCTAGAAGAAATCGTAGCTCTTAGTGTTCCCACCATGCTCTTCTGTTGTCTCCCTCTAGTCTCCCCAAGTATACTCCCAGCTCATTCTTTTCCAGCCACACCCTACATAGTGGACTTTTGAATGATCATTTAAGTGAAGCCCCTTTCCCAAATGTCTTCATAGCTAATCCTGAGACTTTCTTCAAATCTTTGCTCAGATTTTCTTTTCATAGTGAGATCCATTGGATGATGGTTCAGCCTGCACCTTAAAGTTCCTCATGTGGTGCTCGTGTATTTGTGCTGCTGTTATTACCATCATCCTCAGATGATTGATTAAGAAGAAGGCAAGATCAGTTCTGTGGACTTTTATCTTAGGACACTGAATTCTCTGGACCTTATTGAGCACAGATCATTTCAAAAATGGCAAAGTTTCCTTCTTAATGTAAAACTTCGGGAAGGAATCCAACTAAGTTAACAATATAGGAATGTTCATCTCTGTCCCCCTGGGTTAGTGTAAACTCCTGTCTTTCCTGTTTGTTTCTTATTTCAAGGAGCTTCGCCCCTTCCCTCGTCCCCCCACCCTCCAGCGTTGTAGCAATTGTTAAAGATCTACCAAGAGGGATTATTGCTAAGTCTTGTCACATAAAGAGCCAGAGTAATTTGTGTACAGTACAGTTAAAATTACACCATTCTGCTCAAAGCTAATATTACCCTAATGAGTTGGAATGGAAGGAAGAAGGTTGCCTGGGAAAGACTATAAGTGACTTAGTGCGGGTTTCTCACTTCCAATGATAATGTTCTTTGGAACTGTGTTTTGAACACATTATTATAGATTTAAATATTTTAATATTCATTTATTCTAATTTCCTTTTGATAGGTACCATCTCCGTGCTTGCATTTCATCAACCCTGACTAGCGACACCACTCTATTTAATCTCTTCCATGGCCAAATTTCCCATGAATTGGGAACAAGATTTTAGCTGCTTAAGGAGGTTTCAACAAATTCCTTTGTGTGGTTCAACATTTAAAACTCAGATAGGAATCTAAAATCCTTTAACAAGGAACTGCTCTGCCTAGAGCCTCTGTAAGTGTGCCACGATACACAATCTACTGGAGATATTGTCCTCAATCACACCCGAACTCCATTTCTCATCTGCATTTAGAACTGACATAAAAATCTTTGTTCTTAAGTGTGTCAGTTTGGAGCATATCCCTGGAAGGCGGTTGGTGATTCCTGTACACTGGAGAGAACAATTCAGCAATGGGACTCATGACTAACTGTGCTGCGTGGTTTATATGTCGGAGTCTCATTTGTTCTAAGTATCTCCTCAGTGGCCTCCACAATGCCCAAGTCACAGTATCTCCACCATGCTTTTGGAAGGAAATTGCCTTTAGTGGATCCCTGGAAAAATGCCAATGTCCCTTGAAAAGAAATGATTACTGTATATAGGTATATGGATAGGTATTCATTGAAGAGGCAAATACAACATGTAAAATGTAAGTTTTTGATGGAGAAAAGGAATCAGAGAAGTCTCAAGCCCAGAAGTCTTTGTGAGAAAGATGTTACAGAAAGTGATGGTTAAATACACCAGTTTCCTAAGCTTTAGGCAGTGCTAGTAGACACTGGTGGAATAGCCACTCAAGAGAATTGAGGTCCAATGTAGATTGTGCCCTAGTTTGAGGTCCAATGTAGATTGTGCCATAGTTTGAACTGGCCATATCCCATGTATGTTTAAACCCTTAAACAGAAAGGTATGAGATAAAAGCTTGAATTACTGTGCAGAGAAGTGCTACTCATACATCTCTCTTCCTAAACACTTTCTGATTTATCCCAGATCTTCACTTAGCTACCTTTTTGTCAACCTCCAGCTCTTCACTCAAGTATCAGCTGTCCAGGTCTAGTTTAGCCAGCCATAGTGTTAAGATTTCATAGGTACAGTGCTCCTACCATACATAAAAGACACAATCTCACAGACATTCCAGTCCTCTGGCTCCTTCAATCTTCTCTCCCTTTCCCCTCTTCCCTGATGTTCCAAAGCCTAAGGTACAGCGGTCATGTTAGGTTGTGTTATAGATTCTATTAGTTGGGGTTGAAAATTTCAGCTCTGTATATTTTGAAGAAAGGGATTGAGGAGAACACTAGAAAATGGGAGATCTCCCATGCTTATGGACTGTTAAAATTAATAGTATGAAAAAGTCAGTAATATACTTCTAAGTGCTGGGGAAGTAGCTTGGTGGCAGAGAGTCCTTGGCATGTGTGAAGTCTAGGTTCAGCCACTAACTCTGTTATTAATTTTTAAATACATATTCTCTTAAGGCAGGGATGGAGAATCCATATTTAAAAGAAAGGTTAATCTTCATCAACAATAATCTCACAGAAACATTTATTTTGTCCTCTTTGCTTTCCTTTTTTCATTCTGAAACCTCAAGTTCTTATACAAATTGATAAGGCTGATTGTTACTTAAAATGTTTTCATTGTGAATACTTCAATAAGAAATTCAATTTCAATAAGAATAGAAAAATCATACTTCACTTTTAGTTCTTTTTCTTCATGGTTGTTTGGATTAAAATGGATTTACAGTTAGAAAATGACCTTGCCAGTGATTACACTAATTCTTGGAAGTACTTTACTATTGTACTGTGTCCATCATGTCATCGTTGACTGAGCACCACTCCTGATAAACTTTAGACCTAAGTTAATAGACATACATTGAAGTGATAGAAATATTAGATACGCAAATTCTTTGGAAAGATTATTCTACACAATCACACACATTATACAGGAACACAAAAGTATCTGATAACCATCCACATTTGGGAGATGAGATTGTCAATGTACATCATGTATAATAGGATGAGAGAGGTCTGATGTGAAACAGAGACAGGAAGATTACAATGGTGCAGGAGAGGAGGGGAGAGCTGCTTTGTAGAGTTCTATAATGGAGAAAGCACTGGTGATGCGAAGTCATCTTTGTTTCTTTTTCCTATTGTAAAATCAGATAGGCCTTACAGAGTCATGTAGAGGAGATGAGATCTTCTTGGTTTTTGACTAAGAAACTTCAATTTAATGCCTGACTCATGCTATAGGCACTTCTTCTATTTTTGTGGACAGTTAGGATCAAGTTCTACAATCCCT
Source organism: Montemys delectorum (assembly GCA_019843815.1). Taxonomy (NCBI): domain Eukaryota; kingdom Metazoa; phylum Chordata; class Mammalia; order Rodentia; family Muridae; genus Montemys; species Montemys delectorum. The sequence continues at coordinate 7,447 of JADRCD010161664.1, forward strand.
GAGTTGACAAATGGATTCATTATATGTCTACTGGTAGGCATTTCTTTGAAAGGCAAGTCAGTCTTTTGCCTTCTGTCCTTTAGAAGTTTATTTCTCCAAAACATTAAATACTCTCTTTTCCTGTACATTTCTACTGGAATATCTCATGCTCAAGTTTTTGAACTGTTATCCTTATCTCCACTCTCAGAATTTTTAATATGTCATTCGGTACACCCCAAACTCAGGATACCACTTTCTCTTGCATGATAGATTTCTCCTCTCAGGGACCCTACATATTCCATTCCTGTCTGTCCTCATTTCTTCCTTGCTCATTTAAACATCTGGTTAATCCCTAAGGGCCAAAGACTCCTTCTTAATGCTCTTTTAGCCAGTTCCTTTGTTTCTATGCTAAATAATTTCTGGGCACTGACGTTCATTATCTCATACCTTAACAAGTACAATAACCTCTCTCCTACATAAGCACAAAATGCATCACCTTTGTGTGCCCACAACCTCGCATAGAAAAGTCAGCCTTGTGGCGTCACCAGCCCTCAACATGAAATCCCATGGTTCCTTGAAAAAGCTCCCCTTCCCTCTTTTTTTTTTCCAGACAAAGGACACCCGTGATGACCAGCCATTCTGATAACATCTTCAGGTACATTTTTTTCCCCGATGTGTCTAATTGTGTATCAGATCACAGCCAACTTAAAACGACCCTCGCAAACATTTCTACTTCATTCCTTTGAGCACTTTGCCCTGTTTCCTTAGCCCTCGAGTTTTAGTTGTAAGAGTCTAAACTTTCATCTCCACCCAGAGTTGTTCCTCCCTCCCGTTTGGCCCGTGGAAACTACATGCTGCGGTCTATGCTGCCAGATGCCTTCTGTATACTGTTGGCACCAATCCTAGTAGATGAAGTTACTACTTCTTTGCTTGTTTCTCATGAAACTATAAACTCTTAAAGGACATCATTTATCTTGTGGTCAACTATTTGCTCCTTGGCCAATAATATTGCCTCTTATGTGTGTATTCAGTACATACATAACTTTCAAAGAAGGTGCTTATACTTGTAAGTAAACCAGTTACCATATTTGGCAGACTATGACAGAATACGAGAGAAAAGTGGTGCCTTAGGTGGCCTAACCCTGTTTTATTCACTGATACTTAAAAATGAGCTATAAGTCACTTGTTTTCTAATACCTATATTCATATTCTGTATGCATGCTTATATGATAGGAAGAAATCTCTACTTTAAAATCTTTTTAAATAGCAGTTATACAGATACCTAAGATCCAGTGCCATTTTTTATTTACAATGTCATCCATGTCACCCTATGATCTCTGAAAGGATCTGCTGACGTGATTGATAGCAATCTTCCTTAGGTGATGAACCAGCTTCACTTCTACCAAGTTCTAAGGGCAAACCAGAATTTGAAGTGAGCTGGTGAGAAGCTCAGAGCTGTTCTGGGCATGTAGACGTGGCTGGATACAAGCAGCACCAGAGCGCAAAGCCACCATCGGAAGGGGGTTCCCACCAACAGCTAAGCATTTGTAGTGTGCATGAGCCCTAAGGTGTAGTTCTGCCAGTAGGATTATTTCATAGGAGAGGGTTTTTATGGGCTTTGTTGTATGCTGCAAGGGATCTCTGGATCTCAGTGTTCATTGAAGTGATGTCTTGTTTTCTTTCTGAACGTTAGGTGGTGGTGGTGGTGGTGGTGGTGGTGGTGGTGGTGGTGGTGGTCGTTGTTGTGGTCATGGTGGTCAGTGGGTGGAGAGTCTTCTCACGTAATCTGAAGCAATGTGTTCTTCACCTAAGAACTTACGACTCCTATGTGATTAATTAACATAATCTAAATACTGTAAAATAAAATATCCTTTTGAGCTCAACAAAATGCTTATTGGGTTAAAACAAATCAGTAGGATTGACTGATGTTTGTTAGTGTTTGAGAGGAGAGAGCATATTCTTTGCACATTAGCATTCTAACTGATGCCAACATAAACCTGCAAACTTCCAAGTCGAAGGGTGTGGAATTGTTTTCATGTGAGTGAATCTGGAAATGCTGATTAGGCCTAATACCATTGCTCATGTGAAAAATGGGGCTCCATTTTCCTGACATGGCTGGCAGAAATAACAAAACAATCCTCATTCCTCCACTGGGTGCTGTCCGGGCTGTTGTTTACATCTTACTGTGGAGTTAGAAGACAAAAAGACTGTAATGATTTGCTGGTCTTGAGTCCTATTTTGAAAGACTCCCTCCCCACACAGGAAGCACATGGCAGTCTCATCAGCACGTACTGCCCCTTAAGTGACACCAGACTCCAAGGCCTCAGTTCTTGTCATTTCTGTAGGCAGAATCTGCATGGAGACAAGAACCTGGTGTCTTGCTCTTACTGGCTTGACCTCGTAGGTCCCAGGAGAAGGTTCTAGGTAGATCAGTCTACCATGTAGGATTGAATTCAATAAAAACCGAAGTTTGAGGCCCATCTTTTCTACTTAATAATTTTCCCCCAGAGCAGAATTTATCTGTTGCACAGAATTCTGAGGGTTGATTTATGTATATATTGAATGGTTCTAGTGAATGTTTTAGGATTTTTTTTATTACTTAAAAGACTAAAAAAATATCTTCTCTATCAAGAATGGAAAAACTGACAAAACTTGACAGCATCATATTTAGAAATCTAGAAATTAACTAATGGTGTCAGAAATTTGCCTCTTCCTCACCCAGAAACCATCAACTGCCACTAGTTCTTCACTTAGGATTAGAGGCTCATGAGCCCTTCCTCTATCCATAATAGAATTGCTGACTGGCTTGATCTTATGCAGGCCTTTGCAGGCAAGCACCACTGATTTGAGTTCCTGGGTGCAGCAGTCCTGTCATGAATAGAGAGCACTCTTTGCCCCAGTCTTTCTGACTTCTGACCCTTACAACCTTTTGCCCTATTTTCCATAAGGGTCCCCAACCTTTGTGGGGAAGGAGATAGGATATTGACGTTCAATTTATGTCAGTGAGTATTTGTTGAAGAGTGCTTACATCTCTGATGGATCAGTAAGCTTCTTAGTACCATATTGTTGCCCCATTTTAACATCCCATGATGTTCATTTCTGTGGGAGCGTAGGACACCAACATCCTACAGCAGTGGTTCTGAATCTTCCTAATGACGTGACCCTTTAATACAGTAACCCATGTTGTGGTGATCCCCCAACGTGAAATTATTTTCATTCCTACTTCATAACTGTCATTTTATTATTGTTACACATTATTATCTTTGTTTTCTAGTGGTCTTAGGCAGCCCCTATGAAGGGTTGTTGACCCCCAAAGGTATCACAACTACAGGCTGAGAACCACTTTCCTACATCAATGGTGAAAAATAATAGTATGGAAGACACTAAAGGAGACAGAATAGAGTTGAAGCCCCTTTGAAAACTCATCCCCACAAAATTATCTTTACTGGTCTGTGTTATGTTCCTTAGATGACCCCTTTTTAAAAGACAGTCTATTTAACCTGTGTGCTTAGCATGCAGAAAGCCTTTTAGCTAGAGAGATTTCTTGAACATAAATTGCTTACCATCATTACTGTCAAAGGAGGGCAAGGAATAATCAGGTAAACAGTAGGCTGACTACAGTGCCCTAAGATAATTTTTAAATAAGAGCTTTGGAGTATTCTGGAATGTCTAGAAGGTGAGAAGGTTGGTGTTTGAGTAAGACTTGGACTGTGTTCAACAGAGATCACAAAAGGACCTTCATTCCATTAATTTTTTTTTTTTTTTACTAAAAACAGGTTTGTGTTTTGTGAAGTTCCACCTATACTTTCTGTGAGCATTTTTTTTTAAATACTTGTTTTATGTGTATGTGTGTGTGTGCCTGGATGCATGGATGTGAGTGCTATGCAGGAGCCCACAGAGTTCAGTAGAATTTGTGGATTCTCTGGAACTGGAGTTACAGATGGTTGTAGGCAGCCATGTGGGAGCTAGGAACAGAACTTGGGGCTTTGAAAACAGCAGCAAGTACATTTAATCCAGCTCTCCAGCTCCAAACCTACGTTAATATATCTTTATGGGTCATAGTATGAAGACTCGGGAATGAGTATACTGCATGATAATAAAGCCAGGCTAATGAGCATCCTCATCCCTTCAAACATCAATAAGTTTTATGTGTTAATAATTTCATACTCTTCTGGTCTACTTGAAGTGCATCATATTGTTCAACCAAAAATTATTCTCCTGTACTTTAAAATGCTAAAGTAATTCTTCCACTATACATTTTGGTGACCCTTTTAAATTTCATTCCATTCATAGCCCCCTGCCTTCCTCAGTCCCTTGTGAAGAGGTGTATTGCAAGACTGAATTTCTTGTTTTCATCAGTGATGGAGAAGTGAAATTTGTCTTTCTGTTTCTGCTTTATATTGGTGCAAATGAAAGGATTTCATTCTCATTGGAGGAGAATTGTATTTCACTGGTTAAATATGGTACATTTTTCTTCTTCTGTTTATCCATCGAAGGACATTTGGGATGGTGCCATATTTGGGGTATTGTGACTATATTTTGCAGGTATCTTAAGTGGCTTTTTGGTACAATGACTTAATCTCCTTTATAGTTATACAGATTTAGTAGTAAAATTGGGGATCATATAGTGATTTTTTTTTCAGATTGCTTGAGGAATCTCAATATTATTTTCCACAATAGCTGCACTAATTTATAGCCCTATTAATTGTGAATAATTATTTCCTTGAGCAAAAGAGATGACTTAGTAAAGAGAACTTACTGCTTTATGAGAGGACCAGAATTCAGATCTCAGCACACATCTGTGTAGGTAGTTCACTGATGTCTTTAACTCCAGCTCCAAGGGAACTGATACCCCTCTTTTTCCCTCCTGGGTCTCCATGGACAGACACATGCAAACACACATGCACACACACGAAGCAATAAAATTGTATTTAAAAAAAATTTTTTTACATCCTCATCAATATTGGGGTCTATCCCATTCTAACTGGGATAAGATGGTATTGCATTGTGGCTTTTATTTGGACTTTCAGATGATAAAAACAGGGAACATTTTCCAGTTGCTTGTTTATCTCTTCTGCACTGTTTTTCTAGAATCATCTATTTAGTTCTCTCATACACTTTTAGCTCAGTCATCTGGTGTGGCATGTTCCATCTTTTAAGTTGTAGAGTCTAGATATGAGTCCTTGTTGAATGAGTCAGGTATTTTTCCTAGTATTTCATTGTCTCTCAATTCTGTTGTTCTCTCTGCAGTTCAGAAGCTTCTATGCTTGATATTTTTCCGCTCTTCTGTGCTCACTTTTGTTGCCTATACCTTGGAGTCCTATCTGAGAAATCACTGTCACTATCAGTGTCCTGAAGCATCATCTCTGGGTTTCCTTGTAATGATTTTAGAGTTTTAAGATTAATTATTGCATCTTTGTTTAATTTTAGTTGGTTTCATATGTAATCAAAAACAGAGATCAAATTTCTCTTTCTTGTGTGTGTAGTTAGGTGCAAATTTGCCATAACCATTTATTAGAATCTATGTTCACTCCACTATGTTCTTGACACTTTTTATGAAAAAAAAAATGTTTATTGTTTGAGAGATTTGTGCATGCATATAATGTATTCTAATCAAATCCATCCTGGTTCTACCTCCAATTTCTTCCCTATGTCCCTCAATGTTCTTTCCTCCCTACTCCCTTTTTTAAAACCAACTAGGTCCAATTAGTGCTACCTGTATGTGCATGCACATAAGGTCACCTGCATCAGTAGCCATCAAATTACCAATAGTTAGTTGCTCAGCTAGGGGTGGGACTCACAAAGTGAATATGGGTTGATGTTTTTGTCTTCCATTCTGTTTAATAGGTTTGCGGCTCTGTTTTTCCACCAGTGCCATGCTGTATTGGTAATTGTACCTTTGTGCTGTGTTTTAAAGTTGGGAATTCTGTGGCTTCCAGCACTTTACTTTTTCTATTTGCTCAGAATTGTTTAGTTATACCTATACTGAGTCTACTATGTGTATGTGTATGTGTGTGTGTGTATGTGTTTAATGAAATATCTATTCAATTGGCCATTGATTTCTACTCCTTCTGAGCAGTAAATTCCACACTCATGCACAGCAAAGAAGACATACTATCATTAAACAAACAAATAACATCAACAAGGAATACGAGGAAGAATATGATGCCCAGAGTTGTTATGTGGCATTATTTTAAATTTCCAACTTCCAATAAGAAATATTGACCATGCACAATGATAAGAAAGCATAACCCACTGGATGGATGTTGTATTACCTATCTGTGAACCCAACCTTTGGTCAGTCAACAGGAAGACTTTGAGTTCAAACCTGCCTTAAATCTGTGCTAAAACCTTGTCTCACCTCCCTACCCTCTCTCCAAAATGAAGCATGATCCATATGTGGGTAGAGGCAGCAGAAACTGTGTCTGAAAACATTCAGCGGCTGAATTTACTAACCAAAATTCTAACACAACTAGTTTGAACATATGGTGAAGAAGAAATGACTCAGGTCTAAAGTGGTAAAGGAAAGCACAGAAGCAGTGGTTCATTGAAGCAAGAGTGCATTACTGAAATTGAGTGAAGTAAAAATTCTAGGATTGAAAATTCTGATAAATGAGATGAAAATTTCTCTAGCAAATGCAACAGCTGTTTTGAGATTAAATTGAGAATGAGTCAGACCGTAGGTTGATTGAGATTACACATTCTGAAAAACAGAAAGAAAAAGCAATGGAGAGCAATAAGTTATAGCAGGAAATATTTAAAAAAAATGCACCATCCCATGCTAACACCACCTACTCTCTGGACCCAGTGGTCTTGCTGTCTCCGTGGCTAGCCCCATGGAGCAACCGCTCATCTCGAGGGTTCTCTTGAAGATTCTGCTCATATTCCCAGCTATCTGCCCCCTGTGGTTAGCTATCACAAATCCCCATAACCCAGTAAAATCAAATTCTAGAGGCTTGTAATTTATCAGTCAGATTTATATTAGTAAATTCTCTACCCACAAAACGGCTACACAATGAACTCAAAACTCAATAGCAAACACAAGCTACCATACACCTAGATGGGGCAAAAGCACCCTACTTATTATCTAATCATCTATCTAAGAAATCCTCAATACTTATGGCTCCCAGGACTGTGTGGTTCCCAGGACTGTGTGGCTCTGGCTCCTCTTTCCCTCCCATAGGTTCCATCTTGTCTCCCCTTCTCCATCTCTCTGTCTTGTCTCTAAAACTCTCAACCTGCCTTCCAATCACAGGCTTTCACCTTATCTTGTGCCTGCGTTCACCTGCATGTAGACAGCAGTGGGTAAAACATCAGAAGGGCACAAATGGACCAGCATCATATGAGCCAACAGACACATGATTGGAAAGGTTTGAATATGGTCAGTCCCATTGGAGGAAGTACAAACTTAATATGTCATTAGTAGTTAGAGGTAGAACTGCTGTGATTGAATTCTAGTGGCTACACAGGAAGCAAAAAGAAGACTTGAGGGGCTGGAGAGATGGCTCAGAGGTTAAGAGCACTGACTGCTCTTCCAGAGGTCCTGAGTTTAATTCCCAGCAACCACATGGTGACTCACAACCATCTGTAATGGGATCCAATGCCCTCTTCTGGTGTGTCTGAAGACAGCTAGAGTATACTCACATAAAAATCAATAAATACTTGTCACTCAGAGGCATATACCCACAAGATGCTCCATCATGTAATAAGGACACATGCTCCACCATGTTCATAGCAGCCTTATTTATAATAGCCAGAAACTGGAAACAACCCAGATGTCCCTCAACAGAGGAATGGATACAGAAAGTGTGGTACATCTACACAATGGAGTACTACTCAGCTATAAAAAACAATGAATTTATGAAATTCTTAGGGAAATGGATGGATCTGGAAAGTATCATCCTGAGTGAGGTAACCCAATCACAAAAGATCACACATGGTATGCATTCTCTGATAAGTGGTTATTAGCCCAGAAGTTTGGAATACAGGAAGAACGACCCACAAACCACAAGAAACTTAAGAAGAAGGAAGACCAAATGGTGGACATTTCATTCCTTCTTAAAAAAGAGAACCAAACACCCACAGAAGGAGTGGCAGAGATTAACTATGGAGCAGAGACTGAAGGAAGGACAAGCATATAGCTATCTCCTAAGAGGCTCTGACAATACCTGACTAATACAGATGTAGAGGCTCACAGCCATCCATTGAACTGAGTACACTGTCCCCAATGAAGGAGTTAGAGAAAGGTTCTATGGAGCTGAAGGGTTTGCAGCCCCTTAGGATGAACAACAATTACTAACTAGTACCCTCAGAGCTCCCAGGGACCCAACCACCAATCAAGGACTATACAGGGTGGGACTGAATGTTCTGGCAGCATGTGTATAGTAGAGGATTGCAAATTCGATCATCATTAGGAGTAAAGGACCTCGGCCTTGTGAAGGTTTTGTGCCCCAGTGTAGGGGAATGGCAGGGCCAATAAGTGGGAGAGGGTGGGGTGGCAGGCATGGGGAGTGGGGTGGCAAAAGTGGTTTGTTCTTGTTGTTTTTGTTTGTTTGTTTGTTTTTTGGAGAGGAACCTGGGAAAGGGAAAATTTACATGTAAATAAAGAAAATATCTAATAAAAAAAATCAATAAATAAATTTTTTTTTAAAAAAAAAAAAAGAAGACTTGAGAGCATGTATATCCTCTCTTGGTACACAGTACCAACCCAGAATTCTGCCTAAAAATTATTACAGAGCTACAAGCCAAAGTAGGTATCAAAAATAAATAAATAAAAGCAACAGACAAAAAAAAAAAAAAAGAGAGAAATCTTAGACTGTTGTCCTGTTCTCAACAACAACAAAAATAGACTAATACAATGGCAAGAGTTTGTTCTGAAGAACTAACAGCCTTGCTCATCTAAAATTAAATAAAAATGAGCAGTGTACACATTCAAATGGCTCAGGAGACTCCAATGGGGTAGGTCCAGAGAGATCCACATACCTACTGATCCACATCATGACTAAGCTCTAGAAAGAGAGGCAAAGAGAACCTTAGACCCAGGACTGGATGATCCAGTGAGGTACCCAGGACTGGATGATCCA
>JADRCD010161667.1:0-23517 GCA_019843815.1 Montemys delectorum
ATTTTTTCCTGCTAAGACACATAAATACTGTTAAGTACAAGTGCCATTACATTGTAGGAAATGAGAAATCCTTAGTACCCTCACAATTCAGAATTTAAAACCTTCGAGATTGGAGATGTGGTTCAGCAGTTAAGAGCACTTGCTGCTCAATCATGAGGACCAAAGTTTGGATCTTGACACTCACATCAGGTGGATCAAAAATGGACCTTCAAAGGATCCAAGGTCCTCTTTTTGGCCTTCATGTATACCTGTATTCATACACACACACACACACACACACACACACACACACTTTTATATAATAAGTACATATATGCACACATACATACATACATGCAGGCAGGCAGGTAGACACACACACACACACACACACACACACACACACAAATTAGTAAATCTTAAAAGAAAAACTATCATCTAAGTCATTAAGACAGTAAATTCCCTGATGCAGCCAACAATAGTTCCTTAATGGCTAAATATTAGACATGTGCCTTCCATGGAGGTTTGGGGATCCAGTATCTGGATTAATAGCCAGTGTTCCTGAGGACTATAGGAACTTAGTAAGTTCTTAAGGCCCCTCAGGGAGGGGGTAAGCAGATTTACTTCCGTTGATGAGAAGTTAGATGACTCACTTCAGGTCTCATGTGCAGGAAATGGGAACTTAAATTTCCTAAACCAAACATGCCATTGCCTGACTCACTCACTTGATACTCTTACCACTCAGGTGTGGGCACAGCTGAAGCAACCAGACGGTGACAGAGTAGGGGCTATGTCAGATGGGGAGTTCTGTGCTCTGTCTCTGTCTCTGTCTCTGTCTCTGTCTCTGTCTCTGTCTCTCTCCTCTGTGTGTGTGTGTGTGTGTGTGTGTGTGTGTGTTTATATATGTGTGATCATGTGTGGAATAGATTTGTGGGTTTGAATGGTTGGTCAATAGGAAGAGGTACTATTAGGAGGTGTCACCTTGTTGGAGAAAGTGTGTCACTATGGAGGTGGATTTGTGGTCTTATATGGTCAAGCTATGGCCAATGTGACAGTCTGTTTGGGGCCTGCAGATCAAGGGATCAAGGTGAAGAACTCTCAGATCCTTTTCCAGCACCGTGTCTGCCTGAATGCCACCATGTTTCCTGCTGTGACAATAAAATAGACAAAGTCTCTGAAACTGTAATTCATTCCAAGTTAAATGTTTTTCTTTATAAGAGTTGCCATGGTCATGATGACTATTCACAGCAATAAAATCCTAACTAAGACAATGTGTGTGCATGTGTGAGTGAAAGTAACCCGTGGAAACCAGAAGAGGATACTGGATCCTCTAGATCTTGTCTGAGAGATTCAGGACGCTTTTGGGTCTGGATCTTTATTCTTCAGATTGTAGGCTTAAATCAGGATCAACCAGCTGAAAAAGCTTATACTGTGACCATTCACAATTCACGGTTTATAGACAAGAAATCCCAGAGAGCAAGTACTCTGTATAAGACTATTTAGGTTTTAAATAGTGGATTGGGCATTCAGTTCACATCTGCCTAACTGCCTTAGTTGTGTTCTTGCACAGCAAATGGTTTGGGAATCCATCTACCCATTATGTGCCTTTGACTTACCGAGCATAGCTCCTGACCCATCAACTAAAGACCAAAGAGTCTAGAACTTTTCTTAGGTTAGAATGTCTGAGGGCCCTTCTATCTAGGGGGCTCTGATTGCCACAGTATAGCCATCACATTCCTTGGGAATTAGAAAACTTCTCTGGCCACAACACTGAATTCCCTGGAAAGTATGTGAAATTCCTTGCCTGCAGCATCCCTTCATCCCTTCATGGGTTAGCTGTGCTCTTCATTCATAAAAATCAAAGAGTGGAATGTTTAAACAATCTTTGAAACTGAATTACAACATCTTCTTCAAAATGGGAGACACAGACTCCACATTTACTAGACTAAGAAACATTGAGGGAAGCAAGGTCATTAGATCACCATTCCATCACCAGTGTAGTCAGATCTGACAAAGAATAAGAGTTATAGAGTTCATTGCATAAAGGATATAATCATGCATACATGTAAGTAATAGTTTAGAGGTATTAAGACAAAGAAATGATAGCAAGTTGAAAGATATTTAAAAGGAATGAGTCTCTAGCGATGGTAGCTGCATTTTACTTAAGCTGTATATGGATTACATGATGTTGTCCTAACCAGCAATAAACAAGGAAGGTAACACTGCTGTCTTCACGTTGCCAGAGAGGAGTCTGAAACAGAAAGGGTAAAAAGGATGGGCAGATATAAGTAGTTGTAAAAACGAGCTTTAGTTGAGAGCACTGGGGCCCAGAGGCTATGAGCCTGAGTACTATCCAAACTGCCTGTAAAGAACAACCAAGGAACACTTTCAAGTCTCGTTCCTAAAAACCTGATGCAATGCCCCACCTGCTCATTCTACATCTTCTCGTGCTTTTTTCTATCCCTTACAGTACTACAGAGAACTAGGGAAAATATAAACTAAAAGATCAGTTGTGACAGCACACGCAGGACCTATGCGAACTCAAGGCAGACAAAATCCCAGCACGGAGAAGGGGGAGTGGACATCAAGTCCCACCCCTAGCTGAAGTGTTCCTAGCAACTGATAGGTGCTAAGAGATGGATACCAAGTTTCCTTTAGGGGTGTCACTTCTGGTAGGTCTGCCAGTCAACTTGGAAGGTGGCGGTTAGAGAAACAAAGGCCTGCTGAGAAAGGGAAGGCAGCCTCCCTGAGATGGAAGAGTTTTGTGCCAAAAAAATCATTGAGAAGTGAAATGGTGGGAAGGCATGGGGGCTGGTGTCTAAAGAGGATCTATGGGAGGATATGGGGACACTGGGGCTCTATGACATACCCAAGCCAATGCCCATGTAAGATCTCCCAGCCTTAGGGCCCTTCCAGTCCCTAAAGAGTGAAGTGTTTAATTATATCTTCTTTGAGGCTTGGTGGTCTGTCTTGGATGGTCAGCTCTTTGTCTGTCAAGGGAACAAGCTGAAGAATCCCCTAAGCAACTGCTGCACTTCTGACATTTCGACCTGAAGGGGTGAGTAAATGGCTACACAGACAAGGGTCTATGCGTAGGCTAAATTGGACTTGATGGTTTTTTTGTGTATATGCTTGTTTGTTTAGTTTTTTCTTAAAGGATACAAAATTGGGTGGGTAGGGAGGCAGTGATGGATCTGAAAGAAGTTGGGGAGAGCATGAATATAGTCAAATTACAATGTTTGAAACTGTCAAAGAATAATGTTTTTAAATACAAAATGGCACTTTTTCTGTAAATACAAATTTAAAAGGTACACTTTTAAAAACACAAAATCAACAGCTATCTAAATTAGTCTCTCCTCACAATGGTTTCACATTCTGAGAGGATACAATGGAAACACAGATGATTGCTCTATGTACCGTTATTAATTTACATAGTAACACACAAGGAGACATTAGGATCTGGTAATTGAGTTCTGAGAGAACAGATAAGAAGCCCTGTGCTCATTTGACTACAGTGGGAAGGGGAGAAGGGATTGTTATATCATGGAGGACTATCTGGAGATGGTGCTACATCATAAGTTAACAATTTCAAACCTAGCATAGACATAGACTACATTTGAAAGTCATGCTGATTATGAGAGTACAAAAATTCTTCTAAAAGTTTTAGGATAAGCATGGGGCAATTTTATCTGTAAAGATTCAGTGAATAATCTATAAAGTATTTCTATATCAGAAGCAATCCATTTTGAATGCTGGGGAAAATGCATTAATGAATAGTTATGACTATGTTTTAATAAAACTTTATTTATATAAATAGGCTATAGGCTGAATTTGACTCAAGGTCATTTGTTTGCAGAATCCTTTGTAGCATGGAAAGCTAAAACCTCGATCAACAGTGTTCCTTTCAGTTTCCTTGGAATTCATTAATGCCCACATGATCTTGTGTTACTTATCAGTGCAAAATCCTGGAAAGGCAAATCGGATACTGGTCCCAGCATGCAACTTGCCTAATTATGACTAATACTCCTCCCCATCTTTGTCTGAGAGAAGAACACTCTGTGAATGCACAGATGGTGTTGCTATGGAGTCTACAGTATCTCCTCAGCTGCCGATGTTACTACATGGGTTGCAGGCTGGAAATGATCAGCCAACTGATGACTTCCCAGGGAAACACTGAAAACAGAGAAAGTGTGCAGATGGGAAGTTCAGAGCCACACTTCAGTTTAATGAAATGAAGTCTGCCTGTTTGTAAAAAGAGAAACCAAGGACACTAGTCCAGAACAGCTGAGAAATCACCCCAATAGAGAAAACACAATCTATTAACCATATTCAAATGATACACACTTACAGCGCACCATGATGCCTTACCCCCAGAACCTATGAGATCAGCTGCCTAAAGAACAGAGCACACACTAACTGTATTTGTAAATGTGTTTCTAGAATAAAGTTTGCAACTACCATTACACAAAAGCAGCTATTTCTCTGAGAATGAGAATATATATCACCTTGTGTCAAGATTTAAACAGGTACCCTGAAAGGAAGCTAAAAAAGGGAAGGATGAATGGAGCAAAAGAAAGGGAGGACATATTTCTCAACAGCACAATAGCAATGTGCACGTGGCTTGACTCCACATTGACTCCCATTAGACTCAGAACTGATCTTGAGTTTGAAGAGACAATTCTTTTACATTTCCTAAATGTATGTTCCACATACATTCCAGCAACACAGAAGCATAGTATTGATTCAGACATTGTATGTTCATGTACACATGTGTTTATGTGAGTATGTGTATGTGTGTGTAGACGAGGGACATTATCAAATAAAAAGTAAGTAAATGAATAATATTCTTAGTAGGGATAAATTCTAAGGAAAAAAAACAAATGCTGCAGGTTGAAATTAAACATTTCTCATGAATAGACGTTGTTCTACTGTGGTGATATCCTCAGAGATCTGGAGGAAAGGAAACAATGAGACAAAGAGATTAAAATTTAGCTTAAAACCTTTCAGGGATGTTTGTGTTATTAGACAGGTGAGTCTAAAAACAGGGTAAGTTTTGGACAAGGTTAGGAAACATTTGGTAGCAGGATCCTGCCTAATATACCCAATACTAGAAGGGTAAACATGAGAGTAAGAAAATGTGCATACTATATAAGATGTCTCCCTGTCTTAGTGTTTCGTTGCTATGACAACAGACACCATGACCGAGGCAATGCATAAAAAGGTAAACATGTACATTGGGACAGGCTTACAGTTTTAGAGGTTCAGTCTACTATCATCATGATGGGAAGCATGGCAGCATGCAGGCAGACATGGTGCTGGAGGAGCTGAGAGTTCTACATCTTGATCTAAAGGCAACCAGGAGGAGGGTCTATTCTGCTGTGGGCAGAGCTTAAGTATAGAACCTCTCCCACTCCCACGTTCTGCAACAAGGCCACAGCTACCCCAACAAAGTCACACCTCCTAATAGTGCCACTTCCCATGGTCCAAGCACATTGAAATCACCACACTCCCTCTATAAGCAAAAGCAAAGATCACAAAACAAAGACAGAAAAATAAGTGGTGCCTTATGCAAGCATCATCTTCTAGCAGCATCTCTTCTTATCTCATTTTAAAAGCCTGTGTTGGTTAGCATGTGTATTGGTGATATTCTTGTTCAAGTAGGGTGTGGGTACATGGAAGAAGTTGGAAAGGGGAAAGATGAAAATGATGTAATTATATTATAATCACAAAAACTAAAACTAAAAAGCTGTAAGTAATGATTTCAGCAATTACTGTTTGCTAATAGATAGCCTCTTTAGTTTACTGAGGGAAAGTTGCTATGACAAGTCCTTATTTGAACCTAACTCAGAGTGTCTGTGATAATGATATTTTATTTCAGATGACTCCTCCACAATGGGAGCCACTTGTCTGCACAAGCCGAGGAATAAAATTGAGTCGTAAAACCTCCCTTCACTGATTCTTGGAGCAGAGCACTCAGTGATGTATATGTGGATGGAGAGATGTGAGGGTAAATCAATGAGTATAAAGTCAGCTCTCCCACTGCACTGCCAGGTCCCACATTAGCAGCACTGAGAGCAAGAGCTCAGTGGGGTGCAAGCCTCCCTAGAGTTCATCATATGTACTTTGACCTTGCAGGGGGACCCTCATGAATCATTTCTCTTTCTGCTCACAGCTGCAAATCTCCTATTTCCCAAAACCTATCTCCCAATTTCTGCACAACCAAATCCTTGTTCCCTCAGGGGATTAAATCCTACCTCCTCCTCAAGGCCGTACTCATTGTCTCAGAGAAGAAATAAACCTTTCTATGCCATCAGCCTCTAGCATCCTAAAGGTCTATATCCTTGGGTTCAGTCAACCATGGTTATAAAGTGTGGTTACAAGACTCATATATATTGAACATGTACAGGCATTTTCTTGGCCAGAATAAGATTAAGTGGCACTTTCATTGCATGTATAAAACTGGCACAAGATTAAGCCAGCCAGAAACCCCAGCATGGTTGGGAGTGGGGAACTTAGGAAATCCCACCCCCAACTAAAGCATTATTCACAATTGATGGCTAATAGGGGAGCATCAATTTTCTTGAGGAATGCAGCCCATAAGAGGCTATCCATGTTCCAGTAGATGGTTGTATATCTAGGAACATCTAGGCAACATTAGTGGACTCAGTGGGTTTAAAAGATCACATAAAGTTGGGTAAGTAGAGGAGAGAAATTGAAGAGAGAGGGAATGGGGGTAAGTTTGAGCAAAAACCAGTCATATGCATTTATGAAATTCTCAAGCAGTAAGAAAAAAAGAGAATGGAAGATATAGATGCATTATTTACAAACTCAACATCAATCTCTATAATGTAATTTAGCCTCCCTGACCCCTCTCCCCAAGATTTTGGTATCTGTAGATCTTACATAAATGTTAGGGGGCATTTTATTTTATTTTTTAAAGAATCTGTGACACTTGAAGGGTTGTGCTGAGGTTATGGGAGTTAGCACAGTGACTCTGACCTGTCAGAAAGTCTTTCTGAGATCTTGGGTTTACCTGTCTAATTATGTTCCAACTTTCACTTCAACTCTCTGCACTTCAGCCCTGCTACCCTCCACCCCTTTTGTGAAGCTGGTGTAGCAATGGTAGAAAGCTCACAGGTGTGTAAGGAAGCCCTGCTGTGTAAGGTCGAAGTCTGACATTACTGGACATGCCAGAGTTTGGTGCGGAATGGTGGACACTCTTTATCAATGGGGCTTCCACGCCTGAGGAATGTCACATAGTTCTGTACCTGAGATCTCTGGAATACCTCCCTTTGCTAATGAGGCATCTCAGTGCCTTAAGCCTTCTGCCAATGACCTTTGCCCACCCTGATATTCTCACCCCCTTTCCCTAAACTTGGTTCACCCAGAATAAAGTATATGTATAAAAGCTCACCCCAATAAAGAAATATGCACAAGCTAAGGTCATCTCAGAGAGCTGTTTTATTGAAGATGTTGGAGAAGGTCTTAGCTTAAAAGAGCTGTAATATTAAGATTCTTGGGGAAGCCTCCCTCCCTCATCTCACTCCCAGATGGACTGGGATCCTGCCCATTTCAGACTCTTACTTCATCCTTCCAGCTCAGTGTATGGTGACATCTGTACACCTTGAAAGGGAGAAAGCAGAGGAGAAGGAACCACATAAGAGCCTGATAAAGATGGGATAAACTTATGCATGACTCACAGTAAGGGTTCAAGAATTTTAGGAATAATTGTTGTGAGAGTAAAAATGATCTCTTCAGTTTTTCTTCCTCAATGCCATATTGACTCTGATGGCAGTAACTGTCAGTCCATCTTGGAAGCAATATTAGAGAAGATTTGGATACCATGGTGCTAGAATTTTAGTTCCATTGTATAATATAGCACTATGATCTTTGGAGATGACAGAGAAAGTGAAGGGTTGAAATACTACCGATGAACAAATAGCATCTGAATTAAGAACCCAGAATCCAGTAACCAAGAAAACAGTCACGCCATCATCAATAGTGGACTCAGTTAGAATGACTAATGGAACAAGAAGGAGAGGCCCTGAGTCCTGTGGAGGCTCAACGCCCCAGGGAAGGGGCAGGGAAGTGGGGAGTGAGTGGGTTGGTGAGCAGGGGGAGGGGGGATGGGATAGGAGGTTTTTGGAGGGGAAACTAGGAAAGGGGATAGCATTTGAGATGGAAATAAAGAAAATATGTAATAAAATGTTAATGTTCTTTATTTTGTATAATTAACCTTTATGTTTTTATAAGAACAGGAGAATTTGCATGTGTAGTGAAAAATCTCACAGCTAATAATATGCAAAAAAGTATATTGCATTATATAATGCTTATGTTTCTACCTGGTAGAGCCAAGTTCTTGTCCATTTATTGGAATAGAACATATCTAATAAATAGGAAGCCCTTCAAAGTCCCCACCCTCTACTCCACATCAGAGTCTCTGCACTGACACTAAGGGAAGTCTCTGTTCTGTGTTGTGGCAGGTTCTTGGCAAATGTGTGTTTGAGGAGATGGGTAAACACTTGTAGCCAACTATGTTAACTATAAGATCACTGTCAGGTTTCTAGAATCCCAGCCTATAAAATATGTAACATCTCTATCTAGGTTGACAACCTGCTCATGGCAATGCTCTACTTGTTAGGGGGAAAAAATCCTGCAAAATAGATGTTTTCTCCAGTATTGATCTGAAACCAAAGAAGATACCTACCATACCATAAACAAGGTAAAACCATGTTTAAATGCATATCTACTGCTAGAGCCTGAAGAATATTGGGTGTATCTTTTAGATTTGGGTTGATATTCTTTCTCATTTCTAGCATTTAGTGACTGCCTTTCTTCATTTGTCATGAAGAAGAGAATGAGAAGTTGGAAGGAATCATCTAAATATCTTGTTGTCTGAACAGATCATTTTTATAGATAACCAGACGTAATTCAGAAAAAGGAGGAATCAAACTTCCAAGTGCCATAATGTTTACCCAGAGAAACAGCTCAGAGTTTTCATCATCTTAAGGAAGCTTTGAAACTGGGGTATCTTTGTAGGGTCTCCCTCTTTCCTCCATTTTGCTGAGCCTTGTTATGTCTCTCAAGGTAAAATCCAGTCCCCCACCTCTCTTAATTAAGGGTTCTATTACTATGAGGAGACATATGACTGTGGCAGCTCTAATAAAGGACAGTATTTAATTAGGGGAAGCTAACCACTCTGAGGTTTAGTCCGTTCTCATCATGGCAGGAAGCATGGCAGAGTGCAAGCAGGCATGGTTCTGAATGGGGTTGAGAGTTCTACATCTGTATCCTCAGGAAGCAGGAAGGAAGAATGAGCCACTGGGCCTACATTGAGCTTCTGAAACTTCAAATCCCATTCTCTGTGAAACTCTACCTCCAACAAAGTCACACCTACTCCAACAAGGTCAAGTCTCCTAGTAGAGCCACCCCCTATGAGTGTATGGGGGCCATTTACATTCAAGCCACCACACCAGCTCTTCCCCAGTGACTGTGGTTTAAGTCTTCCAGATCCCTTCCTGTACTCAGTGCCTTATATAAGATGGATAAGAAAACTGCACAGGAAGACAAATACCTTGGTCAAGTTCATCCACTCAGCTTGACTACTTCTGTTTAGAGCAGAACACTGAAGTTTCAAAACATAGTTGAACAACATCCAATTTCCTCCAAGACTGTGTTTTCTTAAACTCTCATGCAATTTTCTCTTTCTGCTTGCTCAGCAATTTTTTCTCTCCGATGCTTTTATTTTGTTTTGAAGAAACTTGTATTCAGTTAGAATTTTTATTGCCCAAACACAATCTATCTGAACAGCGATTGGCTTAGAATGTGAAAGGTACCTTCAACAGAACTCTGGGTACGCTGCACAAATATGATTATTTATTTTCATGAATATTTGCCAGGGACAATCAAACCCACTTTACAAAATGTCCTATCTGATATAAAGTTAAATCTTATTCCAATTGATGTTATCAGCATGGTGATTTCTAATTTATAAAATACCTGGATTCTTTTTTTTTTTTCTCCCCTCTCTTCAATCACCAGGACCTCACACATGCTAAGCAAGTACTCTCACACAAAGTTACAACCCCAGCTCTTTTTTTTTTTTTTTTTTTTTTTTTTTTGGTTTTTCAAGACAGTGTTTCTTTGTATAGCCCTAGCTGTCCTTGAACTCACTCTGTAGACCAGGCTGACCTTGAACTCAGAAATCCGCCTGCCTCTGCCTCCCAAGTGCATGGATTAAAGGCGTGCACCACCACCTCCTGGCTAACCCCATCTCTTTTTGTTTTATAGTTTGAGACAGGATCTTGCTAAGTTATCCAGGCTGCCTTAGAACCCCCCAGCACATGCAGACCCTGAATGTGAGATTGTTCTGTCTCTACCTTTCAGGTAGCTGAGGTTGCAGGTCTATGCCCACCAGGCACAACTTGAAATGCATGTGTGTATATGTGTGTGTATTTCTTTTTCATTGTTGTTGTTTTTAACCAGAGTTGTCTGCCTATGGATACCTGGCAAGGTCTCGGGATATTTTTGTTGCTACAATTCAGGGGCTATCCTAGCAATCAAGTGGACAGAGACTGGGGGTCCTACTAAGTACCCTAGAATGCACAGAATAGTCCTCACAACAGATTGTTGAGCTGTAAATGTAAATACTATGATGGTTAAAAAAAGTCTGGCTAAGTAAAGAAGATAATAATGATAGTCTAAATCTTCCTATCAAGGGAAAATGAGTAAATGTCAAAAGAAGGGGGGGGCGAAAAAAAGACCAATTTTTTTCCATTAAATTTACATTTATTAACTATACAAGCTCAGATGTCATTATGACCTTTCCAGACATGAACATAATATACTTTGATAATCATCAGTCTGTACCTACCCCCACTGTTCCTGCACCCCCAAACCCTCCTTCTTTCCTTAACTATTATTGAAATATGAATATATATATATATATAAAAATATAAACACAACTCACTGAGTCAGTTTAGTGCTGCACATAGAAATGTGTTTTGGGGCTAATGACTTAGTATTGGATAACCAAATTGAGGTCTCATCCATGGGGAAGACTAATTCTCCTTCTCTCAGTAGTTATTATGATCTAGCTCTTCATCTACATGTGGGACCTTGGGAGATTTCCCCCATCCATATTGGCTGGTGCTATCATTGCTCAGGTCTTGTTTAGACAACCAGATTATTTAGATTCCTTGGGTGCAGCCTCTCTGCCCTATAGAGAAGACACAATCTCAGAACTACTTTTAAAGAAGTAATTTAGGAGTAAGATTAATTACAAAGACAGGAAATTTTAATGCAAAGAATTGAATCCTAAATGCATTTTTTTCATATTTGAAATTCAATATATTTCCTCTTACACACCAAAATCTAATCCAATTCTTTGGCTGAAGTTGCATCAAGGGTCTCCTGTTAATCCCATTTCACAGTTCTCTTTACTACAAGTAACTCCCCCCATGCTAAGATTTTGTTCTGTAGCTTACGTGGCTGTGGGATTCCAAGATGAAGTCAAGATGTATATGATGCTCTTCAAACCCTGTCACCATTCTTATTAACTCAATGTTAATCCTATCTGACTAAATCATATTTAACACATTTTCATGAGCAAAGAAAAACAAGAAGTTTTTTTTTCTTATCCTGTAAAACTGCTTTGATTTTTATATTTATTTTGTATAGAATTTGGAGCATAAGGGTCAATGGAACAAAGCGATCTTAAGGAAATGTACTGTCTGTAATCTATCATAGTAGTAGGGATATCCACGTTCAAAAGACTTCATGTTGAAATGTGCACAAGCACACATCCATCTGCTGGCCTTCAGACTCAGAAGGGAAAGCTACCTCTTTCTTGGGGTAGAGAATAGAAGGCAATAGAAGAGAGTGAAAAAAAAAAGCAATCCCTAACATGAATGTAACATATATTCCAATAAACACATTATCTTTTGATTCACTGTCTGATAATGTGTTTATCCTCTCCCCAACTCTTCTCAGATCTGCCCCTCTTCCTACCTACCAAGCTTTGCCTCTTTCTAAAAAATTTTCATACCTTCACTTTATATTTTTGTTTATCAGCTTATTTTCTTATGTATATGGGTATTTTGACTGCTTGCTTGTCATTATACCATGTGAATGAAGTAGCCATGGAGTCTAGAAGATGATGTCAGGTTCTCTGGGATTGGCATAACCGGCAGTTGTAACCTGGCCACCATGCGGGTGCTGGGAATTGAGCCAAGGCCCTCTGGAAGATTGGCCATGGCTCTTAACCACTGGGCTATCTCTCCAGCTCCAACTCACTGCTAACTCTAAACTGTGCTCTAATGATTATGTTATGTTGAAATTGTTATTTCCCCCTATTTCTTTTAAAAAGCTACTCGTTGCCTTTTCTTTTTTTTGCTAACAGTAAAGTCATCCAGACTTTTTTCTTTCTTTTTTTTTATATTTTTATTTTTTTATAGTTAATTTTTTAATTTTTATTAGATATTTTCTTTATTTACATTTCAAATGATATCTCCTCTCCTGGTTACCCCTCCGAAAAAATATCAAAAACAAAAACAAAAAAGAAACCCTGCTTCCTCCCCCTCCTCCTGCTTACTAACCTGCCCTCTCCCACTTCCTGGCCCTGGCATTCCCCTGCACTGGGCCATAAACCTTCACAGGACCAAGGGCCTCTCCTTCCATTGATGACTGACTAGGCCATCCTCTGCTATACATATGCTGCTGGAGCCATGAATCCCACCATGTGTGCTCTTTGGACCCAGCTATACCACTCCTGGGCATATACCCAGAAGATGCTCCAACATGTAATAAGGACACATGCCTCACTATGTTCATAGAAGCCTCATTTATAATAGCCAGAAACTGGAAACAACCCAAATGTCCTTCAACAGATGAATAGATAGAGAAAATGTGGTACATCTACATAATGGAGTACTACTCAGCTATTAAAAACAATGAATTTATGGAATTCTTAGGGAAATAGATGGATCTGGAGAATATCATCCTGAGTGAGGTAACCCAATCACAAAAGAACTCCATGGCATGTACTCTCTGATAAGTGGATATTAACCCAGAAGCTCAGAATACCCAAAATACAATCCACAAACCACAAGAAACTCAGGAAGGAAGACCAAAGTGTGGATAATTCGTTCCTTCTTAGAATGGGAAACAAAATACCCATGGAAGGAGTTGCAGAGACAAAGTATGGAGCAGAGACTGAGGAAAGGACAATCCAGAGACTGCTCCACCTGGGAATCCTTTCCATATTCAATCATCAAACCCAGACTCTATTGTGGATGTCAGCAAGTGCTGGCTGACAGGAGCCTGATATAGCTGTCTCCTTAGAGGCTCTGACAGAGCCTGACTAATACAGAAGTAGAGACTCACAGCCATCCATTGGAGTGAGCACAGGGTCCCCAATGAAGGAGCTCGAGAAAGGTCCCAAGGAGCCGAAGGGCTTGCAGCCCCTTAGGACAGACAACAATATGAACTAACTAGAACCCTCAGAGCTCCCAGACCAGACTTCTCTTTTTCTTGTCCATGCATGGGTGTCCACACAGAAATGGTACATCTGTCTCGTATTTGGAAGCAAAGGGTATGGTAAAGCATAGGATGGAAACGGTGCCCAGATGAGCCTTTGCTTCCAGTACTCTGGTGATGGCATCAGTGTCCTGAGGACTGCAGGATGCTGAATAAGTGTACCACCTCCAAGGCTGCTTAAAGGGCTTAAACTTGACATTTTCCTTTCATGCAGATCAAGCCATTATCCTTGCTTCTTGTTCTTGATAAGCATCCTTTGTGTTTTCTCCAAGTCCCTTTCTAGATTTTCCCCTGCAGACAATCCTCCCCAGAGTCTTGTCCTTCTAATAGGCAAAAATAGTTCTAATCTAGAAACTCTTGGGGCTACAGAGGTGGCTCAGTAGTTAAGAGCACTGGCTGCTCTTTCAAAAGAACCTGGGTCTGGCTCCTAGCATCTTCATAGTAGTTTACAACTACTGTTGTTCCAGACTCAGGGAATGTGACACCCTTTTCTGGACTCCATGGATACTGCATGCACATGGTTTATAGACATGCATGCAGGCAAAACACATATGCACATAAAAATGAATGAATAAACAAACACTGTTAAAAAGAAGATGTCTACCTGTAGTATGAATAAAGAAAGTGTTTCCCCTGGTCCACATCCTGTCCATCAACACTGGATCTTTTTTAAACTCCTTGACTCATTTTCATCATTCAGTAACTCTGACTGAAAAATACAGACTAGGGGAAACATCACTCACATCTATATAGTCTAATGTTGGTAGGAATGAAATGTCTCTGGATGGGAGGCATTGAAAAGCCAGAGGTGTTGATCCAAGATCTGGTCTTTGAAATCTTGAGGACGGGTGAATTTTTTCTTTTTTGAGGGTGGGGTTAGCTTTTTTGAGACAGGGTTTCTCTGTGTAGCCCTGGCTGTCCTGGAACCACTCTGTAGACCAGGCTGGCCTTGAACTCAGAAATCCCCCTGCCTCTGCTTCCCAAGTGCTGGGATTAAAGGTGTGCACCACCATTGCCTGGCTGGTAACTTTTATAACTGGCTAAAACCAGTTTTGACCACCAGGTACTACTCTAGGTGACTATTCTTAGATCATCCCATGATAGCAGTCAGCAATGCATTTCAGTTCAGCCAAAATGTCCTATGGTGACATGGGGTCAACTGTGTGATAACTACTGGTAATTTTTAAATTTGTCCAAGTTAGACACTTAGGTTTTTTTGACTTAGCAATTTTCAAATTTTACAACCTGACAGTTTTCAAATAATCTTCTTATTGAGTTGAGGAGTAAACTAATATACAACTGGGTCAGGTGATCTGTTTGAAGGTCCAACTGGGCATAGAGAGCAGAGCATTACAAGGCCAGCCTTCTAAAACCCAACAGTTCCATTTTTGCCTCTCCGATATTCTTGTTAGTCTCACAAGGACTTGGTATCAGAGCTGTTCACTCTGAAAATGAACCCCGCCCCCAGCCTTCTCTGTATATACTCACACCTTTCAGAGACAGGATTTGATTCAGAAAATCCTTATTCCCTGGAATCTACCCAACTGAGCTCTCAAAGCTACTTCCCAAAGAGGTGCCATTAATCTCACAAATCCTTCAATCACAGGTCTGCAGGAGAGGCTCAGCTAGTCCACCCATTGGTGTGATTCCATGGGACCCACCAGAGCCTGTGGAAATGTTTAGGATCACAGTATGGTCTCCTCTCTGGTCACTTCTTTGATTTTGCTCTAAAAAGTAAAGCTACCAGTAGGGTTTCCGTATCTCTGGGTTTATGGAACCAGTAGAGGTCTCTGTGACTCCCTAGAGATAGAATTAAGATACTTACTCTGTATTTGACCCTTAGCTCACTCTCCTACCTCCTCTTTCATATCACAACAAAACCCATGTTAGTTGTTTTTACTAACCCTAGTTTGCAGAGAGGGGGCACTATAGCTCAAGGTGAGTTAGTGAGTTGCCCAAGGAAAAGAGGCTCAAATTCTAAGCCAACAAGATTTAGAATGTGTCTAACAGAGACCATGAATCCTCCTTGATCGCATTATGTCAAATGAAGCCCCTAGGCCAGTGTCACAATACAGGAGTCCTACTTTGCTATTGGGAAAAGGACATGGAGTCACATGAGGTTGAAGATTGAGCAGCACTTAGCCAGCATCTGTGGATGAACAAGTACAGTCTTTTTCATAATTTCTGCACCTAGAGTTGTGTTGGTAGATGGTATACTGGAACACTTGGTTGGGAGAAAAGTTTTTACTGTAATGACTGGTGCATACAGGATTTTCCTTGTGCAGATTGGATAGAAGTCAATAATCCTATAGTTTACAGGATTGCCTGTTGTGATAAGGAATCTTCTGGTCTCAAATGTCAACAGTGTTAAGGATAAGGGACCCCAGAGAAGGTGAAGCTAGCCAGATTGATAGCTGACACTCATAGCTTATAAAGCAGCATTTACTTAGGAAGTTTCACAGAATTAGACCTCTGACACTTGGGTCTTTTTGTCTATACCTGGGCTACTTGCCTTTATCCACCTGAGTTCATGCACACAGACAAGTTCTCTAGTATGCAGAGCCTATTCTCAGAAGACTAGAGGATGAGGAACTGGGTCATCTCTTTTCTGGTTCTTGCTCTGAAGTTAGCTGTGATTTACTGTTATACTCTGGATAGTGCTATGCTAAAAGCCACCAGGCTATAAGAAAGCAAAACAGAACCCCTGGATTTGGTGAGGGCTAAAGGCAGGCAGCACAGCGGAACAGGCAAGGGCTGGATGCCCAAAAGGGAACGTTGGCTGTTATCTGATTAGCTTTAAGACGGGCTAGTCCATCTCTCCAAGGTTCACTGCTCTCTGGGGCTCACTTCCCTTCCCTTTTTACCTGTAATAGAGAAATGATGATAACATCAGCTTCCCTGAGTTCCTAGGAGCATTACATGAACTAATATCTCTAATATTTGCCAGATAGTATATAAAGAAGAGTTTAATCTACACTCCCACCCCCCTTTCTACAAGAAAACTGGTTGTAGTCATGCGAACCCATTCCAGTAAGTCAGGGTTGCAAGTATAGGAGGCAGATAAATCACTTTAATAAATTCCTGCATG
The DNA here is from genome assembly GCA_019843815.1 of Montemys delectorum. Lineage (NCBI taxonomy): Eukaryota > Metazoa > Chordata > Mammalia > Rodentia > Muridae > Montemys > Montemys delectorum. The sequence goes on from JADRCD010161667.1 coordinate 16,604, forward strand.
TATATGCAGGATTCAAGGTGTATATTAATACAATCAGCCAATAAGCTGAAATTAAGCTGCCTTGGAGAGGACAGCAGCCATTACTGCAAATGGAGGAAGTGGTTGGCAAAGTGGCATGGAGGAGGTTATGAAAAGTTGAAGAATATTTTGCTTAAATATTTCTTTAAAAGAATCTTCTGCCTCCAACGCACACATGTACATGCACACACACACAAACACACAAATACACACAAACACGAACACACATACACACACACACAGAGGAGGGGGAAGGAAGGAAGGGAGGGAGAGAGAATGCATGCATGATGTTGTAGTTTTAATTCTTTAATTTTTGCTTACATATTTGTCAGCTCTAGCACCTGTCATGGGTTTTTCAACTTCCCCAAAGCTTCTTTTCTTCACATGTAGAAGGCCTATGCCAAGACTGTTATTTTATGGGATTGTTATAACATAGGTTAATTCCCATATGGAAGGTTGAAATTATTCCTAACACACTCTGGGTCTCCGTAAATGTGAGATCTGATTTTTCTTATGATATAGCCTTTCAGTATGCCCTTACTGTGCTAAAGACTCAGTGTGGTTCCTAGGCAAGATTCCATACTTCTTCCTAAAAGCATTTCAACAAAGATTATAGATTCATCCTTGATTCTAGTACAACATCCTGCCTGTTGTTGGGGTACCTAGCTACGATAAATACTGCAGCAGGTGCCTTTTTGTGACATTTTTATCTTATTTCTAGTCATAGAAAGTCTGAAAAACAACCCAACAAAATAAAACCATGGTCAGGGATGTGAACTCTAGGGTCATGAGGTTTAGAGTTAAGGGTCCAAACCATCTAATGTTTTCAACATGTTAGAAACTACACAGAGTCTATTCTGTTTCCTAAGGATGGACCTAGGAGTGTATCATATTTTGAAAGAGGTCTGTGCACATAAGAGATAAAGAGGACTACAGACAGAGGGTTCTCCATGATGCTCACATGTTCTATGAACTCATATCCTTACCTTCTTACTGAGGAAGATACAGCTTGGACAGGTACAGCAATTCCTCCACCCCCCCCCCCCCCCCCCCTGCCAGCATATCTAGTCATAACGATTAAGTCTTTTGTTTTCTTTCGGACAAAATTCATTGTTTGAAGTATATTGAAGTTAGAATTCACATGAAGAAGGAGACACAATAGCGATGGGACCATGGGGACATGTCTTCCCTTTACTAGTTTCAGAAAGACTACTATGGTGACTTGAAGGAGAAATGTCCCCATAGGCTGATATACTTACATACATGAATCCCAGTTGATGGTGCTGTTTGGGGAGGTTTAGGTGGTGTGGCCTTGCTGGAGGAATTACAGACCTAGGGATGGTATGCTTTGAGATTATATAGCCCCACATTGAATTCAGTTCCCTTTCTCTGCTTCCCGCTTGCCTTTGGAGATGTGAGCTCTCAATGTCCTGCTCCTGTTCCTGTGCCTGCTCTTTGCTGCCATGTTTCTCTACCACAATGGGCCCCTATCCTTCTGGGAGTGTCACTCCCCCAAACTCTTCTGTAAGCATTTTGTGGTTCTGGCTTTTTATCACAACAATAGGAAAGTAAGAAATGTAATGACTCTATATACTCCGGTAAAGGTGGAGATTGAGATGGACACAGTGTAGGTAGCCCTTTGCCTTTATGTTAGAAGGGTCACACGGCACTTTTTCGGAGTCTCCCTGAAGTTTCTACCAAGAGTTCCCTGAATAGTGTCTTGACTTTTTTTTTTTTAAACTAATTTTGTGTTTTCCCATATGACACACAATTCTTGAGTGTAATATTTGAAACAGCTGCTATCTGCAATATAACTCAAATTAAATTTCAATTAGGAATTGCTAAGAAAAGAATGAACAGAACAGGGGGGCTTTGAGTAAGGGGTAGTTATGAAACTGGGCTATGATAAGAGTACAAAAGAGGACATCCCTATGTCCTCCAATTCCCTCCTCCATTAGCTTGTTCCACTAACTCCACAGCCATGTTCTGTATCTGCTCAGTGCCATAAAATAGCAATATTTAACTTAGTGCCAATACTTAAGCTAGCACCAGACCAAAATGCCCACTGACAGGGACATCCCCTTAAGTGTTACCTACCAGGTGACACAGGGGAAGAAGAAATAAAGGCATGTTAATTCACATTTAATACGGAAACTTAATTTTAAGTTCACAAACACTGAGTACAAGTTCAATAAGATACTACAAGGGAAGTGATTACTGAGCGCTGACAGTAGAATCTATGAGTTGTAGTGATAGCCAGCAGTTTACAGGCAGTAGACTCAGATATGCACATATTCTAAGGTAACAGTGTCAACAAAGGGAAATGCTGAAGTAAAAGAAAAAAAAGAAAACAAAACAACAAATGAGGAGAGAAGAGAAGCACAGAACACACAGCTGCAAATGCTTACATTTTTCCTGGTTAGTGATGATATCATGACAGTAAGGCTCCTTAAACAAGACCTGAACAGCATTGATAGACATGCTATTATGGAAGTAGGGAGTCTCCGAATGCCCCAGTGCCAGACACAGAGCAACCCTAGACAAAGCAGCTGGAGACTGCTGAGGAGTAGCCTCTCCTAGGGATGAGACCACCCCGCTATAACTGGCTATCCAATACCAAGTGGTCAGTCTGAAACCGTGTATATACAAGCAACACTAGACAGACTCAACAGGTTGCATTTTTGTATTTATTTACACACACACACACACACACACACACACAAGGAAAAACTCAGAGGAAAACAGGTTATGAACTCAAGAGAAAATAAGTAGGTGGGTATGGAAAGGATGGAAGGGGTAAAAAGAAAGAGGGGGAATGATGTAGTTATATTTTATTAAAGATTTTTAAATTATTAAGAACAAACCCTAAAATGAATTGCCACAGACCAGATCACTAGAAATTCTGGCGAACCCACTTCAGCCAGCACCTAGTTATTCCTAATCCATGTCAGTTTTCAAACAATTTTTCTAGATACCTCTAGCTTCCAAGAAGACCAAGAAAGCTTTATAACAAACCAAAATGTCTTCTGGAAGTACGGTGCCCACAAAAGCTTGGCCCAAGGGGGAATGGTCTGTTTGGTTAATCCTTAGATGAAGGAAATCCAACACACCTCACATGGGCTATAGTGAGTCTAGTCTGAGATCTTAACATGCATCTCTTGTGGGAAGTCACCACAGATGTGTCTAGGATGGTTCATTTTAATTGTCAGGTTGTCACAATCTATACTCATATTGGAATAGAATTTCAAATGAGTAGTTGCCAAGACCAGAGTCTCCTGGGTATGTCTTTTGGTTGATCATTGTTATAGTTAATTTATATGGGAAGACTCAACCCATTTTGGGTGGCACCATTCCTTTGGATTCGAGTTCTGTGGTGCATAGGACAGGGGAATGTGATTTTGAAAGAAAGGACACACTTGTTGTCTCTTTACACTCAACTGTGGATGTGATGGACTAGGTGTTTTAAGTTTCTGCCTTGATTTCTCCAGAATGATAAATTGTGGCCTGGAATTGTAAGCCAAATGTAACCTTTCCTTCCCTAAGTGACCTTCAGTCAGAGTATTTTAATCACAGCAGTGAAACTTTGTCAATATCCCATCCAGAAATCCAGAACAGTGAAGGCCTCCTTCTCTGGAGTGAGCCTGTATCCTCAGAGTTTTCCAGGTAAATGAAGCATGATCCGTCTTCACAAGACAAATGTGACACACTGCTGTCTAGAGGACTTGTGGAAGATGAGTATCATTGTGGAATAACATATGAATCACTCTTCCTTGCTGTTTTGTATAGGATCAGCTTTGTAATTCTAGCACCAGGAATCTCCAAAGAGATTCCTTCCTTAGGAAAGCAGGCAGCCTAAGGCTCTCTGGGCCACAGCTCAGCCTGCAACTGGCTCCCATGAGATCCACTGGCCACTGGCAAGTCAGAGGCTGATGGAGATGGAGTCTGCTGCTGTGAATTTGATGCCTTTCTTCAAGGCTCAGAGCTATAATATTAAGACTGTGTCTCAGAAAGCACACCAAAGGGGATTTGAAACATGGGAAAATATCTTAGGTAAGACATAAAAATTGTGAACAAAGCTTGTATTTTTTGATCCTTATAGTTCTTTGTCGTACTACCTTCAGGACAATCACACCTTTGATGTGGTAGAACATGCTCCAGGTGCTCTCAAAATTTTATGGGAATGAGGATAAGAGGCTAACCCTTAACACTCTTACCCAGATAGTGAGATCCCAAAGAAAGTTGCATTTTAATGATGCTATATGTTGAAGTTCTTTAACACTAATTAGGCATCTCTTTGACATTATTGAGTGCCAGATGATGTGGTGAACAGCTGAATGCAAAAGGAAGTCTTACCGGAGGACCCTGCCTGCAAAGATGTCACCATCCAGGAGGAGGCTAAGGTCTTCCCTCAAGTCAGTTGTTCTTCAAAGCAGATCAGCACCAAGACAGAAAACATGGTCCCAAATTAGATCTGGGTTTGAATTCTACCTGCTCCATTCACCCACTGGGCATAACACTGTGATCTACCTTATAACCAGGGAACTTACAGAAAACACATATAAGGATTTCAGTAACTTTCAGTAACCATATGATTTCAAAAAGTAGCAGAAGACATCAGCAACAAGACAGGGAGATATTTAGGGTGTTAATATGTTGGCACAGGGATTGAATATTGTCATTAACTATTCCTTAATAAAAGTCAAATGAAAAACTATTTAGTAAAGAAGATTCATTATCTCTTAATAGCTTTTGTCTCTCTACTCATCTTTCCTGTATTATATAAAACTTCCCTTTTTATGAACCTTTATTGTATAAACAATAAGTGCTGCCTAATCTAGGACTTAATCATCTCATTACTTTTGTGTTAATTGTCTTCTTACACAAATGCTTATCTCCCAAATTATGTTACACAGCTCATTGAAGACAGTCCAGACAATATAGTTTTGGAATATTTGCTTGAATATTTTAAGTTGTCAACAGCTATCCACAAAGATGAACAGAAAGGATTTAAGTTTTTAAATTTATCAATGTATAAAGATGCAGTCTGTTTGAATAGTGACCATAAGTATAAGCCCTCAAATTCACAGGACACTCTTTCCAGTATTTTTTGAAAATGGAGAAGAGTCTATGGTCAAGTCAGGAACATAAGAAACCTGATAGTCATTCTCTGTTGGATAAGAATCTGCCTTCACCCTGGAAAGGGTTTCAGCCATGACAAATGTAGGCAGGTAAGAGAAAAGACTTTCCAGCAACAATTCTTCAAGTTGCATTTCAACATGGAATCTCATGGAGCTGCCTGTGGCATTTTGAAAAGAATTTCATTAAATGTTGCTAACATGTCATAAGCTTCCTTAAATGGAAGGGTAATGGCTCATAACATTTGTAAGCTTTTTAATTTCATGGAATCTGAGCAGCATAATCAGGACCTATTAAAGTCAATCAACTGTGCCAAGTGGGACTACCTACCTTTGCTTTGTTTCTGTTTTCCTTGTGGGTGGACCCTGTGAACCAAGGGGTAGCAAGCTCCAGTAACATTCTTTAAGGCTCACATTGGCATATCGTATTCTGAATAACTTCCAATGAAACCATTGTGGCTCTATTTGCATATATGGGTTGAACAGACACCTCTGGGAAATGACTCTCTTTGGAAAAGAGAGATTTCTCTTTGCCTTTGCTTCAGCTCAGAAGGCAGAATCTTGAGAGAATTGAAAACCAGCCCTCTGACCAATGTAACTGGAATTAGTAAAGGGAAATGAATATAAGGAAGATTCATATATTCCATAATACAGAAGTGGCCAGATACTGCTTTCGTTTTGGGGTTCTCTTTTGCTGTCAAGCCTTAACTTATAAGAGTGGCCACTTAGAGCCAGCTAAGCATTAGGTATGACTGTAGGCTAATTTCTGTATTCATTGACTTTTAAGTTTTGTGAAAACTCAGTGATTTGAATGATAAATGTTACCATGTCAAATCACATGCCAGAAATTACCAAGCTAGAAGTAGGCAAAGCCATGCTTCAAATCGATTTCCATAAGGCCCTAAATCACATGTGCAGTGCTTTTGTGCTTCCTTTCTTAACACAGGCCTTGTTGCAAGTGCTCCCAGAGGAAAAGGAGCTCTCTCAAGAGCATTTCCACAAAGGGAATAGAAGTGTCATTTTTAGCATGGCTGAAGGCTATAGAGTTAAACAGTGAGAATTTATAGCACAGTTAAAGGAGAAAGCACACGCCAAAATTTGAAAACTAGAATGGACTATGGTGAATCTGAATATGGCACACTGACAGTGTGGAAAGAAAGAAGGTGATGAGTGAGGACCAAAGCTACCCCAAGCGATAGGTTAATATCAACGACCAACTTGACTGAAAATGGAATCACCTAACATATATCACTACATGTGTCTCTGAGAGTTCTTCCAGAGAACTTTAACTGAGCTATGCAGAACCAGCCCTGAATATAAGAGGTTTCATCCCATGGACTGTTTTCCTGGCCTGAAGAAAAGAAGAAAAGAGGAAAATGCACAAGACCAGCACTCATCTCTATCTTTTTCAAACTATGGATATAATGTAACCAACTGCCTTATATTCTCCATGCTGTCTTCCCTGCCATAATGTATATCTGCCTACAAAATGCCAGGCAAAATAAACTCTTCCTTCTGTAATTTACCTTTGTCACTAAGAACTGCAACTAACACAACATCCAACATTGGGAACCTACGAAAGGTAGGGCTTTTAATTCTGTGCAATTCTGGCTGTGTATTATAGCTGCAGGGGCAGAGGCAGGTAGATTTCTGAGTTCGAGGCCAGCCTGGTCTACAGAGAGAGTTCCAGGACAGCCAGGAAACCTGACAACAGAGAGAAACCCTGTCTTGAAAAACCAAAAAAAAAAAAAAAAAAAAAAA
>JADRCD010161668.1:0-10000 GCA_019843815.1 Montemys delectorum
AGGCTTCTTGTATGTTCATGAGCATCTCTTTCTTTAGGTTAGGGAAGTTTTCTTCTATAATTTTGTTTAAGATATTTACTGGCCCTTTAAGTTGGAGTTCTTCACTCTCTTCTATACGTATTATCCTTAGGTTTGGTCTCCTCATTGTGTCCTAGATTTCCTGGATGTTTTGGGTTATGGTCTTTTTGCATTTTGCATTTTCTTTGACTGTTCTGTCAATGTTATCTATGTTATCTTCTGCCCCTGAGATTCTCTCTTCTATCTCTTGTATTCTGTTGGTGATGCTTGCATCTATGTTTCCTGACTTTTTTCCTAAGATTTCTAACTCCAGAGTTGTCTCTTTTTGTGATTTCTTTATTGTTTCTACTTCCATTTTTAGGTCCTGAATGGTTTTACTCAGTTCCTTCACCTGTTTGTTTGTGTTTTCCTGCAATTCCTTAAGGGATTTTTGGGTTTGCTCTTTAAGGGCTTCTACTTGTTTACTTATGATCTCCTGTACTTCTTTATGTGATTTTTTTGTTTCCTCTTTAAGGGCTTGTACCTCTTTATCTGTGTTCTCCTGTATTTCTTTAAGGGAGTTATTCATGTCCTTCTTAAGTTCCTCTATCAGCATTGTGAGATATGTTTTTAGATCTAAATCTTGCCTTTCTGGTGTTTTTGGCTATCCAGGGCTTGCTGTGGTGGGAGTACTAGGTTCTGGTTAAGCCAAGCAGTCTTGGATTCTGTTGGTAGGATTCTTGTGTTTGCCTTTCGCCATCTCTTGATCTCTGGTGTCAGATGTTCTTTGTGTCTCTGACTAGAGCTTGACCTGTCCTTAACTCCCCTTCGACTCCTGAGGCCTGTGCCTCCTGGCTGTTCCCACCTTAGAAAGTCATCAGAGAGACAATGGCGGATCTCACCTGTGTCTCTGGGCGGAAGCCCGCCCTGGGGGCAGGCCCTCCACTAGCAGTGAGTGGGCAGAGATGGTTGCTGATCCAGCTCTGTCACTTGGAAGCTGAGAGGATCCTGTTCCTGCTGTCCTGTGCCTCCTGGCTCTCTGTTTTACTTTTTAACAAAGCTTTTAAATTATCATGCATTGTATGACAGTGTGCTTTGTAAATATCTTATTTGCTAGGATCTTAATGAGAATACCATTACAAATTATAGAACCACATGAGCTGAAAATAGGCTGAATTATCCCATTGATGAATGACAATGGCTCTTCTATACAATTTCCAGACTTCTTTTTTAGGTCTTTGCTAGGTTTGACTCTGAATGTGTCCCATAGGTTCCCATATCATGTGTCAAAAGGTTTTTGTTTAGCTACTAGTGCTATTGGCAGACAGTGGGACTGTGAGTATGCTAACCTAATAAATGAATTATTCTTGATGAATCCACCCATAGCCCTGAGGACATTTAGGAGGAATGGCCTAGTTGGATAAATCATATCAGAGTGCATGTGACTTTTGAGGCTTTAATTTGAGCTGGACTCATGTACTTGCTAATCTCTTTACAATCTGCCCCATCGTGAGCAGTTCTGACTTCACATGTCTCTGCCACCATGATGGTCTTCCTGAGTACAGGTGCCACAGGAAAAGAGCAAGCCAACCACACTGGATTCTATTAAAGAGTAATACAAAACAATTGTCTTTTTGTTTAGATGTTAACCTCATACATTTTGTCACAGCTATACAAATTTCACATAGCTCTTTACAAGTGCATTTTATAATTAAATAAATAATATTTATCAACTTTTGTATATTTTATATTTTAAATTATAATATATAAAACAGAAGCAGATTTGTGTGGCCCATGAAAAGAAGAACAAATAAATCTTATTAATTATATTAATCACAGCACATTTTATACAGAAAAGAAATTTACAAATTATGTTCATCTGAGTGCTTAGCATTACAACAGATTGAGACAGTACATGAGAAACCATGCAACCATTTAAAATAGACATATGTTCTATTGTGTTTGACCTAATTTGTCAAGAGTATTCAAGGGGGAAATTAATAAAGGCATTTAGTGTACAAAATGAATAACTAAAATTAGAAGCCTGTCAACTATGTTTGCACACAGATGGTAAGTCACTTGTCAGTTCTGTGCTGTTTTTTCAGAGTCTTCATTACTGCCATTGCTCATAGTAAAAGCAAGTGAACTTAAATCAGTACTAATAATCTCCACTAGACCACATCTGTTGCCAAGGCTTCTTTTCAGAATGTAATTCTTGTTAGGTTTTAGTTTCTTAACTCCATTTTAACACACTAACAAGATCTTTATCAGAACAGTAGATATTCACAGGTAAACTATATTTATATGCATGTATATGTATACATACATATCTATATTTATATGTAATATAAAATGTGTAACATTTAATACATAATAAATTATATATATATGTGTGTGTGTGTGTGTGTGTGTGTGTGTGTGTGTGTGTATTTGGTTTTTCGAGACAGGGTTTCTCTGTATAGCTCTGGCTGTCCTAGGACTCACTCAGTAGACCAGTCTGACCTCAAACTCAGAAACCCACCTGACTCTACTTCCCAAGGTCTGGGATTAAAGGCATGGGCCACCACTGCCCAGCTTTTATTTCCTCCCCTTCTATATTTATTTTTAATCTTTTTAAGTCACATTTACTCTATCGGACATCCATTCTCAGATTATCAGCTATGCCATGTGCTTCAGCGTCTTTTGCCTTCACCTTCTTTTACCTTCTTTATACCAATAGTGTCATTATTGCTTAGTAAATATGATTTTAGTTATCTAGTGTAATTGATACCTAAGGGGGCTGCAAAAAGCTGACAAGACTCAGCACACTACTCTGACAGTGTAGAGCCAGATGTGAGATGAGTCTTATGAGGCAAGAGGTTTTGTCCAAAGGTTCTCTGTAGAAAGCACAAACAATAAGACTATTGTCAAGACGACTGATTACTCACTACATACTGATTGTAAGGTCCTACTATGAAAGACATCAGATACATACCTTACTGAACATGGAGAAGTCTGGCTAGTGCCTACCTAGAGTCTTCACCCCTATTGACTAAAATCTTTTGTCCTGGAAGGTACTCTGCAGGCTTTCAAAGGTCAAAAGTAGACATTAACACAGCTACAAACTCTTTTATCTACAATGGTGGCTTAATATGAAATATCTGTACAAAAGTGGTATAAAAATTGTTTGAGTAATCAGCCACAGTCCAGTTGGAACTAAGGCCTACTCCATGAAATGGAACCCAGCACTGCTCAGATGGGCAAACACCTGAGATTAGATATGTCATCCATCTAGAGGAAAAACCAATATTACTATTCTGAGAATGGAAAGTAGCAATAAAGTGGCTCCTAATGACATTATGCTATATCCATAGGTTAGTATCTCACCAGCTGTCATCAGAGAAGCTTCTTTCTGTAATAGATAGGAACTAATACAAAGACCCATAACTCAATAATGTACAAAAGAGTGAAAAACAATAGAGTACACAGTACTAAATGAGCTGCAGCTACCAAATACCTCTGCCCAGGCTCAGAGAACTGTGGGGAAGAGGAGGCAAAAGAATTGTAAGAGCCAGAGGGTTTGGAAGACATCAAGCAAACAAGGCTTTCTAGATACAACAGAACTGGTACACATACGAACTCCAAGAGACTGTGACAGTACAAATAGCCCTGCACAGATCTAAGCCACAGGTGATCCCAGTGCTCAGAAGAGAATTAAATAGAAACCCTCATTCTTAACCCTGAAAATCTCTCTAATTGATATTCACTCTCAAATAAACCAAACAATTAGTTTTCTTGAGTAATCTTAGGGGGTATACAAACCATATTTATTTGCAGCTCCCATGGCTAGTAGGAGATAACTAACATGCAACAAATTTAATGATATGTAAGAAGACCTTTCTGTCTTCTTTCTAATAATGCTTTGTGAGGGCATTTTAAAAATGTTATAGGACTTTTGATACCATATTATGGTTTCTGGTTTTGTATGTATGGGTTTTCTGTGTTGGTCCCTGTGAAGATATGTGTTCCCTCGGATTTTCCTTTGGCTATTTTTCCATTAATGGTTTATTTTGTTTTATTCTAGTTCTTTGTTTTCAATACATTATTTTATTTTGGATCTCTGTTTGATTTCTAGTGAGAGAGAAAAAGAAAATATCTTCATGTAAGTAGGTGAGGAGGTTGGATTTTGACAGTGGGTAGAGGAGGGGAAACACTAATCAGGATATACTGTATAAAAATTGATTAAAAATTTTCAACATACATGTGCACACACTCACACGGAATTCTATTGACCAAGATTACCCAAAATATAAGCCTTGGTTGAGTGGAAAAATAAAAAAAGAGTAAAACTCAAGTGTCAATGGTACTGAACCTCTGTGTTCCTGTTTGAAGTCTTTCCTTACACAATCTGTCTTCCTTCAAACTACCAATTTCACAAGACTCAAACAGATCTCAATTTACCCATAAAAGCTTCCAGCATTCGTTGGTGATACTTCTGCCCTCAATGGCTTATCCTTTCTGCTTGAATCTTAACCTATTATCAAAGCATTCCCTTATTCTTGAGACTTATCCCATCTATCAAGGAGGTTTACCATTTCACAAGGCCTAGATCAAGTCTGCCATATCATGACCAGGTGTCCTTCCTTTATTTACATATCTCACTGCCCTCTGAACTGCCCGTGCCAATATTACTACCTAAAACACAGTAGACCTTAGTAGGTACATTTGACACCAAACCCTGCCTTCCCTCCCTTCAAAGCTTTTCTTTAGTTGTTCATCTCATTCATCATATCAGGGAAAACACAATTTCTCCTCCAAAACTCATCCCCATTATTTCAAACCCTGTTTATCAAGTATTACTGAAATTCCTTCCTGGAGCTATATGTACAATCTATACCTTCTTTCTAAAGTTGCAAAAGCAAACCAAGTAATCTCACCAAAGTTCTGCATAGAAAACCAATGAGTTTGTTGAGCTTGCTTATTGAGATTAGGTGAGGGATTACTGATAGGAGTGAATGTGCTCCCCTGCCAAAAAAAAAAAAAAAAAAAAAAAAAAAAAAAAAATGACCACCGTACAAAGTCTTCATCCTTGCTCAGATCACACAGTGGTCCTTATATATCACATTTCTCCTCTGATCCATGGTGCCACATCCAATCAAAGTAGAATTGCATACACACTGTTGGAAGAAATTGGTTGAAACTTAGGTCAGAGTCCTATAATCCTTATCCCTCTTGATACCACAGACTATCAAGAAACCAAGATATGATGATGTTTTATAATCAGACATAATTTAACTAATGAAGATAGTGGCTAATAGGTTCAGAGGATGATACTGTGAAAAAAGAGATAGTTAAGACATGAAGATGAAATCTTAATGAATTAAATTTTCCTTAGAAGAAACATTGAAATTTTTTTTTATTATTAGATATTTTCTTTATTTACATGTAAATTTTCCCTTTCCCAAGTTCCCCTCCAAAAAACAAACAAACAAACAAAAACAACAAGAACAAACTCCTTTTGCCTCCCCACTCCCCATGCCTGCCACCCCACCCTCTCCCACTTATTGGCCTTGGCATTCCCCTACACTGGGGCGCAGAACCTTCACAAGGCCGAGGTCCTTTCCTCCTATTGATGATCGAATTTGCAATTTTTATGTCCTTTTTTTCTTGCCTTTATTTATGCAAGACCACCAAAATAAGATGGCTACTTGAAAACCAGAAAGAGTGCCTTCTCCAATCATGCCCAGATGGCAACTGAACATTGCAGAAGAAGCATTTCAATCATCTTGTCATGAGACGTAAGCTTCTGACAATAGCAGTAGATAAAGACAGTGGGGCATACATATACAGAGCATACAGAAGAGTACTAAGCAACTTCCAAACAAAGATACTGTCATTTATTATATCATAGACGAACCTGTATTGTGACAAGTGAATAAATCTGGTAGAGAAATCTGTGACTAGACTACTTCTCAGATATTATCACTGTGGAACAACTGAGTGAAGAAGGATTTTTAGTGCACAGTTCCATTAGTTTCAAGCCATTGTCACACGAGTTTAGTTATTGTGAACCTGCAGTATAGAATGAAGTCATTACAGCAACAGTGTATGATCAGGGAAGTTCCATCATGACAGCAAGGAAGCAGCAACAGTAAACAAGAATGATTCCCAAAGCAGAATGCTGTCCCCACATCAATCTTCCCAGTAGTGTACTTTCTCCACTATGTACCATCACCAAAGTTTCTATTGACTACAAATACTTTTATATTAATTAATAACACTATGACAAATAATTAATAATAACATCACCACTGATTAATAATGTCTTCAAGTTACAAGTCTACCTATCCAACAGTCTCCTGCTTAGACAATAGGTTTTAGGGTCCAAGTTGCTTTTTTTGTGTTTTTCATTTAATTTTGAGCTTATAATTACATAGTTTCTTTGTTTTTCCTACTTCCAAACCATCTGAAAATACACTGCTTGCTCTCTTTTGAAGTCATAGCCTCCTGTTTCATTAATTATTATAAACTGTTGTTACATGAATACATGTAAATGAATATGCATATATATTTCTATATGTCTATTACTTTTATGTAGATTTTCAGGGCTGACAATTTGGCATCAAGTCACCAATTAATGTGCTGTTCCCCAGAGAAGACTGTCAGTATTCCTTAGTTGCCTATAGTTCTTCATGTTTGATTGAGGGCTTATTGAATTTTTATTCACACACATCATATGTCTTTTGTGGTTGTCCCTGTTTATCCCATGCTTAGGCTGTTATATGGATCTCTGTTTATAGGTGTACTTTCTTACATTACTAGGAGATACAGTCTCAAGGCAAATTACCTAATCGTCTTCTTTCTACAATATTTTTTTCCTCTATTTTTACAAGCTTCTCTGAGATTTAGGTATGGAGGCTGTTTTATAGTTATATCCACTGGGATTGAGCTCTGCAAGTCTATATTTTGAAAGATTTGGGTTTTTTTCATTTCTGTTAAAGAATATTTAATTATTCAACATTAAACAAAATCAACTTTTACCTTCTTGTAGTGTTACAATTCTATTAGGTTTCTTATGTGCACCCTGGGGATGTCTTTTTAGATACATACTGGGTTTCTTGTTATGCTATAAACCTGAGAATTAGTCAGTAAAGGAAAGAGTGGAAACTGATACTGGTTCAATTATTATATGAAAAAATGGAAATACTGGAGGCAGTGTATGAACAATCTTAAAAGGCAAGTATAAAGACAGACTGAATTTCATCTTTCTGTTGAAATATTATGAGTAAGCCTCAAATAATCATAAAATAAGGACAAACCAGCTGGCAACTACTTGTAGTTTCACAATTTGAAAACAGAGGCAAAAGGATCAGGAATTCCAGGTTAGTCTCTAGTACATAATAATTCATATCAGCAAAAGTAAACAGATTAGAAATTTGATACAATGTAGTGTAATAGTCTATGTCAAGCAGAAAAAACATCGAATTCATAAAGATATGCTTTTGTTTGGTTTAGATCTTGTTTCTTTGAGAAAAGAATAAAATTATTCATTTTATTTTACATGTTAATATTTTACCTGAATATATACACACTATGTATGTGCTTGGGCCCCATAGAGGTAAGCTGAGGGCATTGGATCAACTGGAACTGTAGTTACAGATGATTGGGGATCACTTTATGGTGCTGGCAATTGAACCTGGATCCTCTCCAAAGACAATATATTTTCTTTATGACTGACCTTTCTCAACAGCAGGAATCGTATGTTTCTTTTAGTAGTTGTGTAAACAGATAAGTTGTTGGTTTTGAAAACTATGAAAAAGAAAAATAATCATCAACAAAACTACTAGATTATGATAACCCATCCCATATAACCCAGCCTTTTAAAGTTGCTCAGAGTGTGTACAGAAAGAAATAGACAATAGGCCACAAAACTATTCAAAATACAGTTAATTATGTGTTTCTGTGTGGATATGTAAGTACCTGAAACATTGAGGAGAGGGCATCAGCTTGCATTCCTTGCATCTTTGATAGGGTATCTACTGCTGTGAAGGCACACAATGACCATGGCACTTCTTGTAAATAAAAACATTTAATTTGGGGTGGCTTACAAGTTCAGGGGTTTTGTCCTTTACCATCATGGCAGTAAGCATGGCAACTTCCAGGCAGACACGTGCTAGAGAAAGAGCCAAGAGTTCTATATCTGGATCAGCAGGCAGCAATTAGAAGGAATAAGCCACTAGGTCTGACTTAAACTTCTAAAACCTCAAATCCCACCCACAGTGACACACTTCCTCCAACAAGGCCCCACCTCTAATAACACCACTCTATATGAGCCTATGGGGGCCACTTTCATTCAAACCACCACATTTTATTCCCTGGAAACAATAGGGTAATAGACATATCATGAAGCAAACTGGATTCAGTGCAGCATCAAAAGTTCCCATAGTTTATAACAGTCTTAATATGGCTTAAAAATTCAAAGTCTCTTGTCAGACTCATGGGAAAATTTTACCTCTAATTCCCTATAAAAATAAAAGTCAAAAGGCAGATTACATGCTTCCAGCATAAAGTAGCACAAGATATACCCATTCCAAAAGAGAGAAAAGGGACCGTAGTGAGGAAGTACAGAACAAATGCAAGAACAGAACAACAGAAACGGCATAACCAAAGCTATAAAGAAAAACATTGTATTGGCGCTGGCTTACAGGTTCAGAGGTTTAGTCCATTAACATCATGGTGATATGCAAGCAAACATGGTGCAAGAGAAGGAGTCAAGCGTTCTGCATTTGAATCAACAATCAGGAGGAAGGAGTAAGCCACTGGGCCTGGACTGAACTTCTGACACCGCAAAGCCCACCTCTAGTGACACACTTCTTCCAACAAGGCCATATCTTTTTGTAGTAAATCTTCAACTCCAATAATCCCATGGAAAGAACACAGAACTCAGTTATAATATTTATAAACTGCATGCCTAGATTAGGCAGATATATCACCACACTGATTTCTTCCCCAGCTATGAGATCCTTTGCTACTTGGGGCTGTCTCAGACCACGTAGTTCTGTTCCATCTTCTTTCAAAATTCTCATCCTCCTTCTTCCTCTCACTCCCCATCTATAACCTCCAGTTCCACCTTTCCCTTCCACCAATCAATCACAGGCTCTATCTTTTATTTGACCAGTTAATGGGCAGAAGGTTCACGAAATCGCTTGAGTACTTGATCCACTCCTTGTTCAGGCAGCCCCTCTTAAGGTAACAGAGATAACAGAAAAATACAAACAGTGCCAGGGCAATTCACAACAGTATCTGCTCTTACAAGGACACCCCGGATAATAGTGCTACTCCCTGGGGCTTTTGGAGACAATTTTTGTAAAAACTACCACAGCCTAAAACATTACTGGCCATTTGGAGTTACCAGGCATGAATGTTATGAAATGAACTCAGGTCCTGTGCAAGGGCAATATATACGCTTAACCACTAAACCGTCTGCCCTCTCTAGTCCTTTCTTAAGTATTGGATAATTAGTTAGGGTCTTCATAAACACTTGAAGTTTTGGAGATTTGGTACTTTATAACCCAATCATTATACGCACTTATATATGAAATCTAAAATCAAACTCATGGAAGTATAAAATAGAAAGGTAACAGATACTAGGGGAGTTTGGAATTGGAACAAAATGGTGTTCTTAATTTCAGATAGAAAGCTGAAATGAGTTTTAAAGTTGTTTTATACAGCATGTGAGTATAATTAATGATAATATATACCTTAAAATAGCAAGAGAGTGTTTTAAATGTTTTCAACACAAAAAAGAGGTAAATTGGGTGATAGGTATGCAAATTAGCTTATTCATTCTACAATGTAACCCAGTATGAACTATCACATTGTATTCCACGTACACTGAGAAAAACATCTAAAATGTGAGGATAATTATTGATGCAACTCAGTAAGTTAAAGGTATGTTTCAGAACACTATTTTAAAATTTATTTTTTTCTCTTTATTTTTTACAATTTTTAAGATATCCCAGAC
>JADRCD010161673.1:0-12345 GCA_019843815.1 Montemys delectorum
CTGTAGACCACTTTTTCTCCTTGAGAGGCATCCTTTCACGGATAGTATCAAACATCAGTGAAAATAGAAAAACCACACCCGGTTCCCGGCCTTAGCATCCCTGGTAGATGAGGACAGCCTCAGAACCCACTATGAAGCCGGTGAGTGGTCACATGGTTTGGACAAACCAAAGAGCCACGTCTTCCACATTCTGGCCTCCAAGAGAGCCAACGGGTCTGCCTTGGGGACCTGCCTGGGATGTGAGAAACAGCTAAGTCCTACAGCTACAACCACAAGAGAAAAAGACTCGATCCCCGAAGTCACACATGGTCTGATCGAATTTTACACTTATTTTCTTTTATTTCATTAACTTTTTATTACAAAACAATATTGTAGTAAATCATGGTAACTTATAAATAGGATGAGAATCCAACAATCTTCCAGTCTGACCACTAACAAAGCCATTAATGTATCCATTTTTCTATGTTGCTACATAGTTCTTAACCATTTAACAACTGGACAGTATAAATGTAACCTGATCTATTTAGCAACCCCACTTTAGGAAGCTACCAAGTTTTCTACTGTTATAAAAAAAGCAATATTGCTGTGAACATTTTGATTGCTGCTTTTTTTAAAATCATGTATTAAAATTTTCATAGTGTCTTTTTATGAGTTTTTATGTGACTATGCAGGCAGTATTTTTTGGCAGGGAATTTGAAAAATTAGGAACGTTTTAAAAATGTAAAAATTAGCCAGGATTCCAGTTCCTCCTTTGTTCACTTAGCTTTTTCTTGTCTCAACTCTGACCACACATGTTCCCATTATTCCTGAAGTTTGGCTGGTTTATATGTTTAGTTTTGCTTTGTATTTCATGTTTGGTGTGTGTGTGTGTGTGTGTGTGTGTGTGTGTACATAGTTGTAGTATAGCTAAAGCAACATTTGTATTTCTTTCATTTGGATAATAACCATTACAATTAGTTTGTGTTGTGTTCTAGGTATGTTCCAGTCACTTTATCTCACTTAATTTCCCTATATTTTCATCTCTTTCAACTTACAAAGAAAGTGAGACTGATAAAAATGAAACAACTTATCAGGCTCCCCAGCTTGGAACTAACAACACGGGGGCAGAAACAGATTCCACACCCACATGCTTTCCATAATAGAAATCAGAACAGAATTCCATGTGCATAGCACTTCTAAGTCTCCTCTTATTCTGGATACATTCTTCTAGCTGTAATTAATAACTGCTATATCTTTGTATCCGTCACTCAAATGATGAAGATTATTATTATTATTATTATTATTATTATTATTATTATTATCTCACAAAAAGAAGAATACCCAGAGATCAGTGTCTCCAACCTGATACAGGAGCTAACAGACCTGCTAGCCAACTCTGCTACTTAACCACATTTTGCCTCCTGAGACTGCAGCAAACATCACATTTACACCTAAAATACCCAACAGCAGGAGGATCCAGCTCAGCCAGGATCTCCCTTGGTGGTCATTGCATGGTACTGGCGTTCCCAAAACAATGCTATAACTAGGCTTTACCAATAGCCTCTCATAAACTGTCTTTATGGTGCCAAGCCTCAACTCTTTTGCATGACACTTTCAGTCCTGGGCCATTAATTTCAAACTGAGGCTGCACCTTTACCAATGGCCTTCCATGGCCTCTCACTGTGCCGAGCCTCAGCTGCTCTTCATGACCCCTTCATGCTGTCAAAACCAGTACCACCTGGGTGACTCTTACACATTACTAAGTCCTGCTGCAGCACAAGGTACAACCTTGGCTATCTCTGGAACATAGCCTCTTTGTGCTCTCAGAAAACACTTCCCAGAAGATGTCACCTCAATGATGCTGGTCTCTTCTTAATCACCGCTAATTTCTTAGCTCCAGCTAACCAGCATCAATAGTCCCAGTAATGCAGTTTTCATTTTAGTAGTTCTGGTATCTTGTTAATCACAGCTGATACTTCAGCCCCAGCTAACCAGAACCACAGAATCTTTACAATCAAATAACAATGGCCCTGATAGAGGCTTTAATCTTTCCTCTGAAATTTTACAAGCCAGGCCTCCATCCTCTGCACTGTTCTTAACATGATCTTCCAAGCTCTTACACAACATCCCATAGAGTTCTTAACAGCCAGTGGCTGCTCTTCTAGCTCAAAGTTCCAAAGTCCTTCCACAATCCTCCCCAAAACATGGTCAGGTTGTTATAGGAATACCCCACTCCTGGTACCAATTTGTCTTAGTCAGGGTTTCTATTCCTGCACAAACATCATGACCAAGAAACAAGTTGGGGAGGAAAGGGTTTATTTGGCTTACTTCCACATTGCTGTTTATCACAAAGGAAGTCAGGATTGGAACTCAAGCAGGTCAGGAAGCAGGAGCTGATGCAGAGGCCATGGAGAGATGTTCCTTACTGGCTTGCTTCCTCCTGGCTTGCTCAGCCTGCTCTCTTATAGAACCCAAGACTTCCAGCCCAGAGATGGCACCACCCACAAGAGGCCTACCCGCCTTGATCACTAATTGAGAAAATGCCCCACAGCTGGGTCTCATGGAGGCACTTCCCCAACTGAAGCTCCCTTCTCTGTGATAACTCCAGCCTGTGTCAAGTTGACACACAAAACTAGCCAGTACACATACCTAGCACGGAGAAGGCTGAAGTAGGAGGATGATTACAGTCCAGAAAGGTCTACAGAGTAAGTTCCAGGCCAGTCTGGACTTTGAGGCTCTGTCTCAAAAAATAACTAATGTGTGTGATCTATAACTTAAACAATTTGAAATTTTCTTTCACTCATTTGGAATATTTGTATGTCTCTTTAAACATTCTTTAATATGTCAATAGTTGGAATTAAATCAGTTAAATACAAAATTTCAAATTAGTATGGTTTGGATCATGAAGTTTCTCTGAGGAAAGCAAAGGGATTTCACTGTGTGGTCTTGAGACTGGATACCAATGGTACCAGGCTTTCTCTGTGGTCTGGCTAGCCCTCCCTCCTGGGCAGCTTGCTGCTTTTCTTACATTTAGCATGGTCTGATGGATCAACTTCTTGCTCCCTCCTGGAGCTGGTGTACAAGTGGCCTCCAGGGACCCTCCAGGTTCTACCCTCTCTGTGTGTAGGGGTGGGGTAGGGTCTTCTTTTTTTGCTCAGATTGGCCTTAGATACAATCCTCCTGCCTCAGCATCCCAAGTAACTGGCTCATACCACCACATTATGCTCTACCTTTCTTCTCTTTTCTTCCCCTTGCTTCCTTCCTTCCTTCCTTCCTTCCTCTATCCTTCCTTCCTTCTTCCCTCCCTTCTTCCCTCCCTCCCTTCCTTGTTTCTTTGTTTATTGTTGGAGCAGGGAGGGGGAATGTGGGTGAGGACATTTCTCGCTAAGTAGAACTAGTTATATATAGATCAGGATGGCTTAGAACTGGAGATCTTCCTGTTTCTGCCTTCTGAGAGCTTGGATTGCAGACATACCCTACCATACCCCACCTTTTCTCTGGTCTGTCTTTGTCTTTTTAGTATCAGTCTCTATGCCTGGCAAGCAGTCTACCACTGAGTTAACACTCTCAGCTCATCTCATAAAAGTTCTTAGGTCCAAAGGCTAAGAAAATAGCTCTCTTTGTGGCTATATCTCTTGCTTTTCTAACAATCCCATTGGCTGTCCTGCCCCAGCTTTCTGGAGCATACTGTTCCTGTGCAGTGGCCGACGGTAGCCAGCCGTTGTTTGGGCCTTTGGACTTCTTTCCAGCACAGTGCATCTGTGATTATGTGACTGTGGTTATGCACTCTCTCCCCTCTAGCCAGGAAGCCTGTGACCCATAGCCACACATTCCCTCCTCCAGTAGTTGTAGTTGACCAGTGCTGCAGCAATGAGTCCCATGGTTCCATGCTCTCCAGACCACTATCAACATTTGGGTTGTGAAGAGCTGTTCTCTATGATGTGCTCCTCTCCTAACCCCAACTCAACTTTAACCAACAATGAAGACAGTGGCAAAAGTCATTGTATGTGTGTGCATGAGTGTGTGCATGAGCACATGTGTGCACGCTCGCGCGCGCGCACACACACACACATACACACACACAAAATTCCCCAGGTTGAGCAGTGTAGCACAGCTAAATCTGTGCATCACAGCTAGGATTGGAGCTGGAAGCTGAAATAGGAGAGCCAGTAGTTTAAGGTCATCCTGGATACATAGTGAGTTCCAGGCCAGCCTAGATCACAAGAGAACCTATCTCAGAAAACAAAATAGTACAGAAACAAAGTCCCAGTCCTTGACTAGAAGCCCACATTCTATGCAGAACACCCCAGTAATCTCAAAACTGGGTGTGGTAGCCATCATGTTCTCCGTTTTATAAAAGACAAAACCAAGGGCTTATGCCTACAGGATGCTGCAGACATGGCCTGGGATCCCAGGCTTCCCTCCTCACCCGCAGCTTCCTTTGCCTCATAACTGTCTCCTGTTGTACTAGAACACAAAGGATGCTCCTAGACCTAATGTCTCAGCCACTGACACACAATAGAAACAGGAACATCCCTTAGACTTCACCTTTGGAGAGTCTGGTTGAATTGATCAGTGGTGGGTCCCTGGGTATTATCTGTTTTACCTCAGCCAGGTGGTTCTAATGAGAACTGGGGATTGTGAAAGGCATGGCCACCTTCCCTCTTCACAGCATAGACTGCCAAGTCAAAGACACAAGGCCCAGAGGAAATCAAGTTGCTATAAAACACCCTTTAGGGGAAACTATTTCCTCTCCCAGCACGCTATTAGTCATTTCCCTTCTCTTTGAAGCAGTATACAGCAAGTATTTCCTTAGTTACTTAATGGGAGATACAAAGAAAGAGATTGGGTTTAATTTATTGGTGAACTCCCTACTGAGTGCTGGGTATCCACAGCCAGGTCCGAAGTGATTTCTGTGTTTAGTCAGCTAGTGAGGCAATGAGAGCTGTTGTGGCTCTTCCTGGTTGTCGACTTGACTCTATCTGGAATGGACTACAATCCAGAATTGGAAGGCTCACCTGTGGTCCTAATCTGGAGGCTGAGAGATACAAATTTCTGACCTGGATCTTGGCATGGAGATCTTGAGGCATAGTGGCTATGAATCCTAGAAGATTAAGACAGGATGATCTCTGAGTTCAAGGTCATCTGGGACTAAAGGTATGGTGGCACACACCTTTAATCTGGGCCACACCTTTTGCTGGAGACCTATATAAGGACATTGGAAGAAGGAAGTGGCTCTCTCTGCCTGCTTGCCTTGTGGGGCTGAGCAACTGCTAGATCCTTGCACTTCCATTCACAGTTGCTGCTGACCATTGTTGGGAGTTGGACTCCAGACTGTAAGTCATCAACAAATCCCTTTACTACATAGAGACTACCATAAGTTCTGTGACTCTAGAGAACCCTGACTATAATACAAGAGCCATGTTCATCACAGGAAATGTGATGACCCAGATCCATCCCTAAGATCCTGGAGTCCATACACTGTGGGGGGAAACACCAACTTCGGGTCTGTGAAATCTATTTTTTTAGAAACTCACTCCCTAAGAGGACAGCTCTGACGGTTGAGCTCCTGGGAACTCAAGGCAGCCAGTCTCAAGAAGGGGAGCAGAAGGGACTCACATGCCCATCGGGGGTCCCTGCTGCTCTCTCCTGTTCCACCTAGTGTATTGGAGGTGGAGGAATTCCATTTGGAAATTCTTGCTGTTAAAATGTCCCTTCTTAGCTAGGTTCATACACATCTGTAATGACTGAACTCAGATGGGGAAGGTAGAAGAAAAATCAGAAATTCAAAGTCATCCTTGGTCACATAATAAAACCAACACCAGCTTTCACAACTCTAGTTACTGCCTATAAATAAATAAATAAATAAATAAATAAATTCCCTTGTTTCCTGAACTGCCAATATAACCTGTCTTTGTTAACACAGTGATCAGCTATATTAGTTGACAAGTCTACGTTGTCTCCCCAATACTTTAAGGATTCATAAAGTCCAGAAACCAAGAACTGCCACACTAAAAAAACAAATGCTCTTGGGGCTCCCAAGAGCTGGAGAGCCTTGGCTTGGCCACCGAGATTGGCTCTCCCTCTTTACTCAGAGCCTGAGTAAGTACAGTGACTGGAATACCAGCTCTTTGAAAACTGACACCTGTGGGTGGAGCCTTTTATCAGAAGAATTGTTGAACTTGCTTCAGTCTTTAAATGATTAGGGACAAATAAACACAATTTTGTACTGTAGAATATAGAAAATAAAGAGTACATAGTTGGGGCTGGTGAGATGGCCCAGCAGGTATTCCGAAGGTCATGAGTTCAAATTCCAGCAACTACATGGTGGCTCACAACCACCCATGACGCCCTCTTTTGGTTCGTCTGAAGACAGCTACAGTTTACTTGTAATAAATAAATCTTTTTTTTTTTTTTAAAGAGTACATAGTTATTTTATTACTGAAATATTAGCGTCTGGGCCTAGCTATAACTGAATCAACAGAGCAAATGAACCACAGACTTTGGCTTCTACCACAGCAGACCTGGGATCCCGGTCTACTGTGGATGTGGCCCATTGTAAGTCAGAGAATTGAGAGAGGACATTTTTAAAAGAATCAAACAAATAAACAAAATGAGAAAGGGGGTTAAAAAGATAAACCTACTGAAGAAGGAGGAGGAAGAGGAAGGAGAGGAAGAAGGAGAAAGAGAGAGGGAGAGCGAGATAGAACAAGAACTGAGTGAGCGAGAACCCAAAAAAGGACATCAAATTTTTAGAACAAAAATTGTAATCAAGTCATACAAAAAAGAGTCAAGAAACGTGGTGGTGCTGCAGGCTTTTCATCCCAGCACTTGAGAGGTAGATCTCTTTGAGTTAAGTCCAGCCTGGTCTACAGAGCAAGTTCCAGGATAGCCAGGGCTACACAGAAACTCTGTTTCAAATTCCCCCACCAAGAAGTCATGAGAAACCTTGATCCTGCAACAAAGTCTCCCCAGCCTCCCAACCCCCAGTCCCGATGCTGCCTCCAGCTTGATTCCTACCTTGGAGGGAGTTGAGCCAACCCTGCCAATACTAAGTTTTTGTGACTCTGCCAGGATCACACCCTTACCACAGGCAGCCAGGTCCATCTTGAATGGGAAGAAGAGCCCTTCCGATGGGAACTTTCCACATGTGTTTACAGTCACTAGTCATTCCATTTACAACCACATTCCAGTGTTTTATCAAAACAAAATCTAAAAGTAGATCAATAGGTGGTAAATGGGGAAAGACAGACGGACAGACAGATGGGTACACACACACACACACACACACACACACACACACACACACGAAAAGAGGCAGACTACTTTGAGTCCTCCCGTTACCTAAGAAAGCAACAGAAACTATCTGACAAGTGGATTGCTCATTCTTAACTCTTTAAACCCCAATTCCACTGTGCTATCGAACTCAAAACAGCGATGCAGGCTCCAGTCTCTACCTGGCAAGGACCAGGAATCTTGGGGCAGTGAGGACAGGATTGGAGCCAGCTCCTCACACCAGGATGCGTCATCGGTGCTATCAGATAAGACTAGGTGACTCCCTGGTGTCAGTTCTCCCAGGCCTTGCTACCCACCACTGGAGAGCGTTGCCTGAGAGGAGGAGTGGAGGACGATGTCACTGAGGTGGGGTCTGAGGAAAACTAAAGCCCTCCAAAAATAATTGATCTTCTCCCTTGAAAAAAGGAAGTTTTCCACGGGATACCGAGGTTCCCACTGGCCTGGTCTTGCATCCCGCCCTCGCCAATCCTTCACTCCTAGTATCTCCAGGAAAGCAAAACTTTAGAAAGTCTTTATAGAACGGCAGGAACTCCTATGGTGTCCAGCCTGCGCAGAGAGCCCCCTGCGCGGCTCAGGCCGGTGCCCGCCAGAGGGCGCTGCCAGGCGACAGGAGGGTACTGGTTTAGTAGCTATAAAATGCTAGGCTGTCGGTCTCAGAGCTTTTGTCCTGGCAAGATGTCAGCGAACCACAGCAAAATAAATCTCAGTTCTGCCTTTGTGAAGGGTCTATTCAACTTCAGGGGAGGCAGAAATAAGCAGATGTTGTAAAAGAGTGTCAGAAGTGTGCAGATGCCATCGATAACAACGGGGGTGGGAGGTGGGGAGGATGGTATGCGGTGCAGGGAGCAACTCAGGGTTAGGAGAGGGGTCTGTGAGCCAAGAGCCAGGCTCCCTACTTGCTGGTCAGACTTGCTGAAGGGAGGGGTCAGCCAAGCAGCTGTTGAAGGTAAGAGTATGGGCAGGGGGTAAAACTGTATCTATATTAAACTTAGTAAGCTTTTAAAAATTACCAAATTCTGTTTATTTGCGGGGGTGAGAGGAGAAGGCACATGTCTGCCACAGTGAGGGTATGGATGTCAGGGAACAGCTGGCGGAGTTGCATGTGGGTCCCAGGTCCCAGGGATCAAAATCAGGGTCTCAGGCTTGGCAGCAAGAACCTTACCTATTGAGAGATCTCATCAGTCCTTAAATGAGTGAGCTTTTGTTTTTCTTAGGGTATACTAATATACATAATGGGTTTCATACACATTTATACATGACATTCCCAGAAGAGGATATCAGAACTCATTACAGAGTTGGGCATTTGTGTGTGTGTGTGTGTGTGTGTGTGTGTGTGTGTGTGTGAGTGAGAGAGAGAGAGAGAAAGAGAGAGAGAGAGAGAGAGAGAGAGAGAGAGAGAGAGAGAGAGAGAGAGACTGATTTACCATGATACATTATAGATGGTTGTGAGCCACCATGTGGTTGCTGGGAATTGAACTCAGGACCTCTAGAAGAGCAGCCAGTACTCTTAACCACTGAGCCATCTCTCCAGCTCCATTCTATTTAGCTCTTATTACTTCTTCTTGTCCTCTTGCCATTTCCATCCATCCCCTTCCTTTTGTTAGTTTAGTCACCTTCTACTTTGGGTAACTTCTGCTCCTGAGAGTGATCCCTTACAGTACCCTTACTTAGTCCTGTAAGTCACCCCGATAAACCCATGGGTCCACCAAGTTGGATGTTGGTGGTACCCTTCCTTGGTCTCTTGTTGTTTTTTTTTTTTTTTTGTTTTGTTTTTTTTTTTTGTTTTTTTTTTTTTAAATTTGTTTGAAACATAGTTCTACTAGGTAGCCCAGTCTGGAACTTCCAAACCTCCTGCTCATTCTTCCCAGAGCTAGGGTTAATACATGTGCACTACACACTGAGGGCCCCTCCCCCTTTAAATACTCATACAACCTTTTCATTTCTGCATCTGTGTAAGGAATCTAGAGCTGACACCTAGTATAAAGACTGTCTGCATGGGATCTCATCCTTGGCCCTGATTTTCTCTCAGCACCCCTTCTGGGACGTGCCTGTACCCTGGAGGGAGTTCTACAGATGCTCCCCTTTATGGATTTTAGTCTTAGCACTTTTAAAAAGATGTATTTATTTTTTAATGTATGTGAGTACAGTGTTGCTGTCTTCAGACACACCAGAAGAGGGAATAGGATCCCCTTACAGAAGGTTGGGCGCCACCATGTGGTTGTTGGGAATTGAACTCAGGACCTCTGGAAGACCAGCCAGTGCTCTTCACCACTGAGCCATCTCTCCAGCCCTTATTCTTAGCATTTTGACTAGTTTTGTATCAATGGGTGAGCTTCAAAGGCCAGGTAACAAATCTTAGATGCCATTCCCCCGGTCTACACTACCTTCCACGTCTGTCATCAGTGAGCATCGAAGACCTATGCTGGACATTTCCAGCTCTGCTATAACCTACTTTCCTGATGTTGTCACCAATGTAACTAAAAAATGTGTGAATTTATGATTTTCTTTGTTATCCTACTATAAACATTTCATGAAACTGGCTCCACATTTGAACATAGAATTTGGGCCTGAGTCACTTTCGTTTACTGAGGTGATGTGTTCTTGAGTAACACATTTTAAAATTAAGGGGTACACACAAATTTTTCTCTTTCATGCCAAACAATATATCAATCGTAACCCTCCTCCTTTCTCTTGTAAAATCGGGTATGGTCCCGCAGCCCAGGCTAGCTGACCTGGCTTCCAACTTGAGATCTTCCTGCCTCTGCTTTGCATGTGCTGAGATAACAAGTGTGCATCACCATTATTGTAAATGTGTGTCACCATACCTTGCCGATAGATTCTCTATTGCCAAATTTTTTTCAAATAAAAATCTTATAAAGTCGGGCAGTGGTGGCACACGTCTTTAATCCCAGTACTTGGGAGGCAGAGGCAGGCGGATTTCTGAGTTCAAGGCCAGCCTGGACTACAGAGTGAGTTCCAGGACAGCCAGGGCTACACAGAGAAACCCTGTCTTGAAAAAACAAAAATAAATAAATAAACCAATTGTGGCGGTGCACAATTACTATCTCCACACTCAGGAGACTGAACAGGAAGCTTTCAGTCACTTGCCAGCCTTGGCTCTTTAATGGGGTCACATCTCAAAAAAAAAAAAAAAAATCTTGCATAGCAAATAAATGCATAGCAGTTGAGCATTTAACTTTTAAAAGGATTATTGAATCCAAGTAGGGTGGTGCTCCTCTGTGGTCCCAGCAGGAGGGAGGCAGAGGCAAGAGGACCAAGAGTTGAAGATCGTCTTCGACTACAGAGAGGAGAAGAGGACATCTTGCATTTTAAGATGGATATAACTCCAGGAAGGTGTCCTGAGAACACAAAACTGCAATCCCAGCACTGACCTTGACCTCATCATCTTCTGTCTCATCCTCTAAAATACTGGGCTACAGTTCTAGTGCGACTAGCACTTAGCGCCATAGCTTTTTGTATCGAGATTCATCGTGTGACTTTGGCTTTCTTTCCCTTGTAGCTTTTCTGCTCTAATTGGCACCTTTCTGTTGTCCTAAGGTGTGAGATGGAGAGAGTGAGTTCAAAGGGAAAGTTAAACGGAAACTTGGACTGTTTTTAAAGAGCCCCAACGAGCATGACAGAGAATAAGAACAAGAATGTGAAGGGGAGACTGTCCCAAAGCTATTGCCATGCCTTTGAAATCTATATGCATCCTTGTATGAACAGAATCCAGGGAATCCCGAAGGGCCAATGGCAGAAGGAAGAAAATGCTTTTAATAGAGAGGCATAGATGAGTATTTCTTGCAGCAGCAGCAGCAGCAGCAGTAGCAGCAGCAGCAGCAGCAGCAGCAGCAGCGCCTTGGTCCCATGGGAAGGATAAAAGGTCCCTGGCAGCAGAGAGCATGTTTTCACACTGTGCTGTGCTCTGTTTGGCTGGACACCGCCTGTGCACACACCAGGGAGTCTGACTAGTTTTCTTAGTGTGTAGCTGTCTCCTCCATATTTAAACATTCCTTATGAAGGGTAGGGTGAGGGAGTAGGAGGTTGCTCAGGAGGCAGACTCTCAAGAAAATTAGAACTCAGAAGAAAATCCAAAGACTCTTATGAGGCATAAAGCCCATCACTGAGGTTTTTTAAGCAGTAAGCAATTGCTGGGGAAGAGGAGACTCTCCTGTGGGATTCCTTGCACTCTGTATAATAAGCCAATCTGTTCAAAGTGGGTCTAGATAAAGTGGGACTAGTTTCTTTGGCCAGCCCTTGGTGCACTACCTGGAGTGAATAGGTGTTAGTTTACATCCCTCCAGGAAAAGTCTCGATGCAGGTCTCAACAGAAAGGATGCCTTGGAGCACTTCCGATTTCTTGTCCACCAGCGTGGGCAGGATCAGTGTCTGTGACACACAATGTCATATGGCTCATGAGAAAAATGGCTTCTCTGTGATGTGAACACTTTCCTTTACCAACCTGACTGTTTATCTGCCTGTAGCTATACGCGCTGGTGCTGTCACTCATTCAACATGCATCCATTGAGTTCAGGGTGCCTGGTCGAACAGTTTCCTATTGTTACTGTAACAGATTGTCATAGACTTAGCAGTGGCTGAAAACAAGAAGGAATGAAAGCGTATTCTTACAGTTCCAGAGGCCGAAAGGCTGCCATGGATGTGTGGCAAGCCCTGATCCCTCTGAAGCGTCTAACAAAACATCTTCCCTATTCCTGTCTATTTCTGATGATAACTAAGAGTCCTTGGTGTTCTTTGATTTGTGGTTGCAATGCTCCAAACCCTGCCTCTGCCTTCAGTTCCCCACCTCCACCCCCCAGGTCTGTCTGTTACAGGTTAAATTATTCCCTGCTCCAAATTTGTATATTGATGTGCTAATTTGAAGAACCTCAGGATATGACTGTGTGGCTAGTGTTTTTACAAAGTAAGTTAAAGTGAAGAACGTAATTGCTCTGAACGGTCTTTAATTCTATTCATCTTACATATTATAAAGAAAGGAAATGGCCCACATATGTGTGCAACAGAACATGCACACACACACACACACACACACACACACACACACACACACAC
>JADRCD010161685.1:0-16031 GCA_019843815.1 Montemys delectorum
TTGTTGAATTTGATCTTACATTGTGAAAAGAAGTTTGAAAGAATATAATCAACCAGATATTAGAAACATGACCATCTGTGGTAAAGCAATTAAATAAGTTAATAAGGTAATTACTGATAAAGTTTTATCCATGCTTTTCTATAAGTTATAATCAACACCAAAACACAGTATCCACAGTAAGCAGGGAATCTTAAGATAACATCAGGATTTAAATTCCTACCCATATCAGAAGAAGGTATAATATATCCTCCAGAGGGACTTCCAAGAAGTCATTAAGGATGTTTAGTATTTTTTCTAAGAGTTTATTACATATTATTTATAAACAGCATGAAGATAATTTGGCACAAATGGGAATAAAAAGTATCTTAGCAAAAGAACCTTTCCCAATATAAATAAGTAAACGAAAACTAAAATCCAAATCACTGATTTTATTTTTAAGTACAGATTTTTTATACCATGAAAAGCCTTTGAAATATCAAGAAGTATAGAAATTAGTAAATATGTTTTTAAAAACAATTGATACTATGAACACTGAAAATTGTAATGAATCAACAGAAGAAAATAATAAGTTCAATACAGAATTTCTAAAAGTGCAAATTTAGAAAAACGCATACCTCATCATGAATGTTGAATTTAAATGAAATATATTAATATATAAACACACATATATCACAAATACATATGTAATATATATATATATATATAAATACAAACGTACAGATCTACATATGCCTAAATGAATTTATTATATGTAAATTTATGTATTTAATAGATTTAAATAGATTTGATAAATAAAAATATCTAACATAGATTCTGAATAAATGAGTAAAATATCAAGATCCATGTCAGAAAAATATCATTATAAAATCATAAAATACATAGTTAATTAATAACAACAATAATGTTTTAGTAATGTTATAAAAATGTATAACTCACCCTGAAAGTATCACATACAAAGACACACGAGAACTATGCATACTAGAATTTAATTGAAATAATATCACAAGTATCATAGTTGTTTTACTGGAATATTCATCTGACTCTTTTCTGCACTCTGAATCACTTACAAAATAGCTTTTATTTGTTCAAATTCTATTCTAATCTCATTTACTTTAAAATATGATGGCACCTCTTTTTGTCCTGTATCAGATTTTCTATTTGTTTTTCAATTTTACATCTCAGATAAACCATCTGAAATCTACTTCTCTGAGTATGAGATACCTCATCACCTGCTTCCATGTGTTGCCTGTGTTCAGTTATGTGTTTATTATTCATTCATATTGCTTTGGACATTCTAATCTCTGACATCCATTGCTGGAAAATGCTCAATCACTGCTCTAATTTATTCTTTATATTTTCTTCATCCCATGCTTTTCAATTTTGGTTTTATTCTTGTTTTCAGAAGACCTGTGAATATGTGCTATGAATGTCAAATGGGAAAAATGCATTATTCTCCATAATTCAAAGTAAATTTTAATACTAACATATTTAAAATGTTTATCTCTTATTATAGCCTTAAAAAATCTTATAAGCTTTGAGAAACCAACTTCAATCCATCTGTCACGGGTCCTCTGGATTCCTCATAAGTATGCGTCTCTAAAATAGTCAAAATTCCCCACATTTCTACTCTTTAGCATGAGATTTCCCTCCTTTCCCTTTGTCTTGGGATTCCCTTTCTCCAGATACGAAAACGATGAGCATTAAAGTTTCAAAAACAGACCCAAGATAAAACAAAATTTTAAAAAAATCTTTAACTTTACCCTCTATCCTGAATCTATCTATGCCAGCAAATTTCAAATCAACTACAGAGTGCCCCAGAAACCCATGAGCATCAGATGTTTCTACATCCTAGACAACTCCAAAGCAATGAGTCCCAAATGGCCCTGCATTACAAACTGCTCACTGCCAAGCATACTGCTTCCTAACCCCAAACAGATGGTCTCTCAGCCTGGACATCTACTAACAAAGCCTGCTTTTTTCAACTTTGACCAACATTCTGCCTCCTTATGTCCATAACAATGATGCCCTAGAGTTAGAAAGAAGCAACCAGATAATATTCCCCATTTATCCAACACCCAACAAAACCCAAAAAGGTGAAAATGAAGGGCCCAAGCATGGTAAACAACAGAAGCAAGCAAGCACAGCAAATAGGGAGCCAACATGTCTTTGCCTTTTACCCTTCTCCCTCCCCCTTGCTAACAAAACATTAGATTAGATTCCTAAAGCTAACCTCCAAGGTCCATTTCCTTATTTGGCCACTGACTAATTCCGGAGACAAAACAGCAAAGTCCAAAAATCAAAATGAATTATTTGGTTAACATCTTCAATCAGGATTTATCAACTCACCCTTAGCACAGTCTTCCCTTTTTTCTTCAACAAAACATCTGGGGTGATCATTTGCTTGTTGCTTGCTTGTTGCTGCTTGATATCTGACTTTGTATCCCTTTCTCTCACCCTGCCCCTTCAGGGTGATAAATCATTGTTCTGAAAATTTGGTGTCTGTGTGTGTCAGGTACTGACTGCAAGGACAACCTCCATGACAGTTACACCTATTCATGCATACAAAAACCCATTTAAATGTATTCATTGAGTCTGAAAAAAAGAATAACTGAAGAAATAGGTAAGTATTTGTCTATAGTCTTCAAGTGGGAGATAAAGGGTCTATAAGGTCATAGAAATCTGCATCAAAACCAGTTTACCTTCAGATGTTGGTGAGCTAACCCTAAAAGGTATGTAAAACATTAAAAGAAACAGATAAACTAGGAAAGAAATGAAATTGCCAAAGAATGAGTAAAGAATAGAATGGGAAAGATTAACTTTCTGGAATGTGCCAATTATTTAAGACAATTAATGATAAAGGGATTGACAGAGTGTTCATGGATAGGGAATTGAATGCATAAAAGACCATACAGCACAGCAATACTACAGCTGAATAATCCTAAACAGAAGGTCAAGTGAAACACAGTACAGAAGGGCAGGCTTTTCATCAAATAATCCTGAAGATACTGGATAGTGATAAGCAGGAAAATAAACCTTAGCCATTGTTTTACACAGATTAACCCAAATCAAATCACAGATTTTAAAGTAAGACTACAGCTATAGAACTTTAGAAAAACTAGGGGAAAGATTTGTTTTAAAGTCTTAGTAAAGTATATGTTGGCAGAAGTCTCTGTGTACAATATCCTATGACAAAGAACCAAACCTCCAAGAAATAATACTGGCAAAATTGCTTAATGAAAGCTAACATGCAAAATCAACCATTTTTCATGTACTCCAATAATTACTAAGCAGAATTTGAGATTAAACTAATAATGGTTTACATTAATACAGTGTAAAATTTGGTTTTATTTCCTCAGAGAAAATGATGAGATGAAAAGTATGACTAAACTTATGAATATATGACTTGACCTGACCACAGATTATTTCTGTCAAACTATCCCTAGGCCTGGAAGCATCTAGCCTCCTTATATTATAATCTTCTGCAAACTCAGACCTTGAAGGCTTTAGCTTTCATCTTTTCTGTATTCTAACCTGAGTCTAGAATGTTTCTACCTCTAAGACTTACCGCTGAATAAGCTTACCCTTAATAGTTCTTTCTACTCTGGTTGGCCGGTTAAACTCAGCTGTTCGGGCTCAAATTCCTCTCCAAGCTGACTGATTCAATCTGGTTTCTCTCAGTTTCTCACTGGATTGCTGTGCATGACCTCAAACTCACGCTGGCTTTCTCTGCCTCTGCTGATGAGCACTGAACTGCATGAACTCAAAAAGAAACTGAACTCCACTACACAAGACTCACTGCACTGACCCCCAACTCTCTGAACTGATCTACCCTCAACTGCACTGACTCAACTAATTCAACTAACTGAACTGACTGACAAACTGTACTCTATCTCCCTGTGCTGCTCTTAAATGAAATAGCTGTTCTCCTGAGAATTGGGTGTATCTTATCTCTGACTTATTGTGATAAATCTTTCTCTGATTTATTACTTTTTGTCCCTGAATTCCACAGCATTGTTTCAGACTAAAGGTATATACTAGGAGATTCCAGCTGGAGGGATTAAAAGCTAGGAATTTCCAAGATGCAATTCACAGACCACATGAAGCTCAAGAGGAAGGAAGACCAAAATGTGGTGCTTCAGTTCTTAGATGGGGGAGTAAAATACTCAAGGGAGGAAATACGGAGACAAAGTTTGGAGTAGAGACTAAAGGGAAGGCTATGCAGAGACTGTCCTACCTGGGGATCCATCCCATACACAGACACCAAACCCAGACACTATTGTGGATACCGAGAAACATTTGCTGACAGGAGGCTGATATAGCTGTCTGCTGAGAGGCTCTGCTAGAGCCTGACAAATACAGAGGCAGATACTCCCAACTAACCATTGGACTAAGCACAGGATCCCCAATGGAGGAGTTAGAGAGAGGACTGAAGAAACTGAAGGGTTTGCAAACCCATAGGAAGAACAACAATATCAACCAACCTGATCCCCCAGAGCTCCCAGGGACTAAACCACCAACCAAAGGGTACACATGGAGTGACCCAGTGGCTCCAGCTCCATATGAAGTAGAGGGTGGCCTTATTGGACATCAATGGAAAGAAAGAGCCTTGGCCCTGTGAAGGTTGAATGTCCCAATGTACTGAAATGCCAGGACTGAGAGGCAGGAATGGGTAGGTGGGTGGGGGAGCACCCTCATAGAAGCAGTAGAAGGGGGAGTAGGAAAGGGGGGTTCAGAGGGGAAACCCAGACAGGGAATAACATTTGAAATGTAAATAAATATAATATCCAATAAAAATTAAAAATAAAAAAATGCGTAGTAAGAGCAGGTCTGTATTCTAGCCAGATCATACAGACTTAGAAAGTATTCTGATATGATTGGAGAAGCTTTGTTGTTGAATTAAAATTCCCCAATTCAAACTCTAATGAAATATAAGTCGAGTTTGTACACATACTTTGTCTGCAACAAAATACATGCAGGATCCTAGCGTAATGGTTAAACTCCACTGAAAGTTATTATTGGGGATTTTCATATAGATAAACAGGAAGAATCCATATATATTTGTCTCAATTTATCTCTATTTCAATGTAATTCCAGTTACAATGTGCACAATTGGTTTGTGCATATTCACAAACTGATTCTAGTTTGCATAGGCAGGAAAAAGTCCCAGAATACTCATCTAAATTTTACATAACAAAAAAATTAGCAGATACTATTTCCTTAAGATTAATACAAAGCTACATTAATTAAGGCAGAGTGGTATTGGTGAAAGAGCAACCATGTACTGAAGAGGATCAAATCAAATCAAACTGATATTTGACAGAAGCCAAAGAAAGACAGGAAAACAAGAATACCTTTCAACATATGGTACATATTTAACCTGTCGCATGTACACTGGAAGAAAATGAACTGGCGGGATATTACACTCCACAGAAATTAATTCAAAAGAAATATCAGAATATAAAGTAGAAGAATAATAAATCCCCTAAACGTTATCGTGTGGCACAACGTTAAGTGTCCTGGGTATAAAGATGATTATTTATAGATAGTACCAAGAGCTCCTTTGATAAAGTATTGATGAACTAGATTAAGTTCTCAAATTTTAATTCTAGTAGATAGTGCTCAAAATGTAAATAAGATAACTACTAAGGAAAATATCTGAAAAACAAAACCATCCAACCAACCAAACTGAAAAACATGTACCTGGAAGAAAATCAACAACCAAAACATCAATAAAAAGAAAAACCAACAAATTCTAACAGATGTAATTGAGAAAGCATATAACCCATTTTTTAAATGGCCTATAAAACTACATAGATAACTAATGAAAGAAAATGTATGTAGGAGAAGTTTAAGGATGAGAAAATGTCTAACTTCAGATGTTTTTAGAGAATAGCACATTATAACCACGTATTATCACTCAAACATCAAACATTGGGAGGTAGAACAAAGAAGCAGTAATGTATCACTAGTCAGAATAAAGAAGTGGTGATATATTGCTAGTCAGAATAAAGAAGGGTGCAGTCACTTTGGCAGCAGTTGGGACAGCAGTTACAAAGGAATCTCCACTCCAGCTTGCAGTAATCATGCACTTTGGTGTTTATGCAGCTGAACTGGGTTTAATTCCCAACTATAGAACCTGCATGAATACACTTATCGACGTAAGTTATTAGCAATTGCCAAGACTTAAAAGCAAATGAAATATACTGATGTAAGTAAGTGGGAAG
Organism: Montemys delectorum; assembly: GCA_019843815.1. Classification (NCBI taxonomy): domain Eukaryota; kingdom Metazoa; phylum Chordata; class Mammalia; order Rodentia; family Muridae; genus Montemys; species Montemys delectorum. The sequence continues at coordinate 6,225 of JADRCD010161685.1, forward strand.
TATACCTGGATGTAATTAAACATGACCATACAGGAGATGAGCTTGCTAAGCTAGGAAGAGACACTAAAGAAACTTACATGCACCACCTGGTGAGACATAACAGTTTAACGAGACTGATATTGCATGACCTTATTTATTGAGTCTATAGAATGACATACTCATGGAAATCATCACTAGTCAAGGAATGGGGTAAAAGGTGGATAGAGAGTACAGCACAGGTGATTTGGGGCATAAAGTTATGTGGTTCCAAAAAAGGTGGAGAGGGCTTGGGCTGCGGCCCTGGCCCACCAGCTGTGGCTCTCTCTCTCCCTGGGGTGGCTGGGGGCCGGTGCTGAGGCCCAGGTCTCTCTCTCTCCTCTCCGGGCTGGCCTGTTTGCTGCATGGTGCCTTAATTAAAAGGGAGGCAATGTATGAATGAGTTATTTTATTGTAGGAAGGGGAAATATGCTAGTTGAGTGGAGAAAGGGAAAGGAGAGGAAGGAGAGAGAGAGAAAAGGGAAGGGAGAAAAAAGAGGGGAGAACAGGAAAAGAAGAAGACAAGAGAGGAAGAAGGGAACAAGAGAGTGAGGAGGGGGCAAACCACCCCTTTTATTGTATGGGGCATGGCATGCCTGGCTTGTGGTCAGATGACTGTGTGTAAAGTCCAGCTAGAATGCTGGGAGTTTGAGGCCTTGTCTGCCTGATAGAGCACACATCTCCTGCAGGGGCAGCTGTGAGGGGTCTGGGCTGAAATCTGAGCCATGGTCTCAGGAGCAATTCACCAAACGCCTTCCGTCCCTCCTGAGCAGATGCTCAGTGGGTCTCCGGGGTTCAAGGTAGCTCTGCTCTACTGGACTCTGGCTGTCAGAACTGCCCCACAAAGTTATTCTGTGAGACATGCACAACAGTAGATTTCATTTTGTCTTCATTAAAATATGGAGGGTATGCTCAAATACTGAGCACTGATGTGAAACTCAGGTTATAATGATGCATCATTGCTGCTAACAAGAAATATCCCTAGGTTGTATAAGATGCTAATATTGGTGAGGGATGGAGGGTGTGTGCGTGTATCTATGTGTGTATGTGTGTGTGTTTGAGAAAGAGAGAGAGAGAGAGAGAGAGAGAGAGAGAGAGAGAGAGAGAGAGAGAGAGAAAGAGAGAATACTAGTTCTTAAATGTGGCCTACAAGTTATTAAGTTTTTAAACATTGGGCTTCTGGTATAGGCAATCTATTGTTTAATCTTATCTGAATTATCTGAGATGGTAAAAGCTAATCTCACAGGGTCATGTACCTATGACCCTACTCATAGAGCCATTTTGTAAGGACAACATTAAAGAAATGAAACTATTTTTGTTTCCAGTGTTGGTGGGAGTGAAGTAAAGGAGGGGGGCAATGGCTACCAAAGGGAAGCTTGTAGGAATGTTGGTGTTGAGCAAATAGTTCTGTGTGCTGCTGCTTTGATTACATGAATCTGTACAGGAAATGAAAAGGCATAGAGCCCTCTAAGCATTAGGGCAATGTCAATTTATTTCTTTGATACTGTATTTTTGTTCTGAATAATACAAACACTGGAGGGAAAGTGGCAGAACTCCATGTACTCTTTTTTCCAATTCCTATAAAACTATAATAATTTGAAGAAAGTAGTTTCTAACTATGCTCTCTCAGTCAAAGAATGGAAGAACTATAATTTAAAAGCCTACTCAAGAGTTTTGTTTATAGGTATGTTAGAGTTCCTCAGGACTGAAAACTTGATATTTCTTGAAGAGAACTCACAGGTTCCAGCATAACAACTGTGTTCATTGCTGTGTGCCTCACAAGATATTCCAAATCAGCAAAAAAGAAAAACCACATGGAACAAAATCTGGTGAAATGAAACACAATTATCCACAGTTCTCTTTGCAGAGGAATCTCACGGGACCTACTTAATTTTTTCAGCATGGGTGCATATGAAATGATGTCCACTAGGAAGCTTGTTATAGAATCAGCACACAGAGACTTTTAGTAAGAACGGTCCAAGTTTCCAGCTTCTTCCTATTAGGTATAAAACATTTGGGTTCTCTGAACATAAACAGGTTTATAAAGTGTGTTGTCTTCTAACATGAGTTCTGACACAGTGCAAAATCCAAGCAATGCTTACATGAATCCTTCTGAAACACAAGTTCTTAGACATTTGCCAAATACTAGACTGTTAAACATACCACACGTAGTAAGCAGTTTGTGCTTCTGTGGTAGTTCTTTTCTGCACAATAGGGTTATGCATATACAAAGTTTTGCAAATAAACAAATATATTCCTATCGCAGACATTGCTATTATAAGAAACCAATATTCATTTTAGAAGAAAATAATAACAAACACAAACTGCATAAAATCCAAGATGAACTGTATAGTGTTGGTCGAAAATTAAAGCTGTCTATACGAGCTCAAAACGTTTAAAGTATGTTTAGGTAGGTGCTTTAACCACAACCTTCCCATAAGTCATTGCCTTTGCTAGGGGGAACTGAAGTACAATGCTACCCTACATTTCTACTCCAACAGAAAGGAAAAAAAAAAAACAAGACATTGTCTTTTTTCTCAACAATGTCACCATTTGAAGTAAGAAAAGTTTTAAAAATTGTTCATTCCAATCTGTGAACATGCAAAGTAAGTCTGGGGCGGGGTCTGGTTGGTTGATATCGTTTCTATGGGTTTGCAAACTCTTTCAGCTCCTTCAGTCCTTCCCCTAACTCCTCTATTAGGGTCCTGTGCATGCTCATGTTCAGTTCGAAGGTTGGCTGTGAGCATCCACATCTCTATTGGTCAGGCTCTGGCAGTGCCTCTCAGCGGTCAGCTATACCAGGTGCCCATCAGCAAGCGCTTCTTAGCATCGGCAATAGTGTCTGAGTTTGGTGTCTGTATATGGGATGGATCCCCAGGTGGGGCAGTCTCTGCATGGTCTTTCTTTCAGCCTCTGCTCCACACTTTGTCCCCATATTTCCTTTATACAGCAGCAATTCTGGGATAAAAATTTAGAGATGAATGGGTCACCCCATCCCCCAACCAGGGGCCTTCCTAACCTTTGGATATGCTCTCTATAGGTTCTAGCTTCTCTTTGTTGGATATTTCAGCTAATGTCATCTCTGTTGGGTCCTAGGATCCTCTTGGGTCCCTGGCATCTGGGACTTTCTAGTGGCTACCTCCAGTTCCCCATCCCCCACTGCTACACACCTCAGTTCAAATTCCCGATCCTTAGTACTTCTTCTCTATCTCCTCCCACATCTTATCCTGCCCCCCCTTTTCCATCCAGCTCCTTCCTTCCCATATCTCTCTCTGCTTCTAGGATTATGAATTCAAGGGCAGCCTGGGCTACACATTTAAAAAACGACTGGAGATTTGGCTCAGTCATTAGAGTCTGGGCTCACAAACAAAAATATAAAAAAAAAATGAGAAAATACTCTTAACAGTCGATTTGAAGTTGTTCCCACTGGCCAATTCTGAGAAAATATTTCCATGAGAAAATATATACTGAAGGTAATGGAATATATTATATTGACTGTGATACCATGTTCTTTATAAGTAAATTAATAAAAATTATAAAATAAAAATAATACATTTAAAATACTATTTAAAAATTCTTTTGTCTCAGATGTGAATGCTAACATAATCAAATATTGAGGACATGAGATATATTGTCAGAGTGCCTCAGTATACAATATATTAATATATTGATATGGAAAATATCATATTAGCCAAATATTCACAAGCAACAAATAAGGAGACTCACAGACATGTACTACTGAAGTCTTGCACAGAGAAGGAAACAATGTGACTTATATGAATTCTTGCCAAAATGTACGATGTAAAGCTGCTCATGAGTAAGCAATAACACCAGTTCCTGTGATTGTCAAAAGACACAGACAAGCAAATAAAATCATAAGTCTGAGTTATATTAACAAATGAAGGAAATGATGTATAGACTATTATTTGGATATTGGACAGGTTGGCATAAATTAGATGTAGATTTTGCCCATGAAGAATTTCCTTGGTGTGCTAGTAGTCATATTAGCCTGTTGCAGAATACACTTATTTATTAGATGCTTGCTGAGTTGTACATAAGGAACAATGAATTATGATGTATGAAACATACTCTCAAAATGGTCCAACCAACGGAGTATAATAAAAAGATAGAAGAGGGAACAAAAATAAGGGTCAGCATCAAAAAGAAGATACAGAGAACAAGGATAGAAGTAAAGTAAAAAGAAAGAATGATACAGTAAATCTGAAAAAACTGGTAAAAATGGAGACTCTAAATAAAAGTTGATTTTTCAAGTAGCAAGTTTTTAAATAAGAGGGATTTGACAAGTACTTCTTATATGTACTTCTAAATTAATGAATTAAAATAAAAGTAAACTAATTAAAATGCTTTTTAACACTGCATATACTGACCCTCATCAGAGTAGTAAGAGAGCAATGTAGAAATTTTCATATTCTTTTAAAACTAAATAAATTACATTAGAAAATGAAATTAATAAGTTACTACCTAACATAGTCACATAAATAGTCATCCAATAAGGGATCAAGTGTTTTTACTTCATAAAATACTTTCTTACTTTTTATCTTTCTTACTTTCTTACTTGATTTTATCCTATGTTAAGCAGGATCCTATTGTGGGCTTAAGTTGTAATATCACCCCAGAGAAGTTGGATATGTGGGGTTACCTATGCCCTTTACAGCTAAGATCATGCCATGAGTTTGAGACTCTGGGCATTGGAAATCTAAGCTTCAGTGTTTGGCTGCTGGGCCTTGGACTTTTATGATGTCATTCTTCCTAGTGATGGCCTGATCCTTAGCTTTACAATACAAATATTTATGCTGTACCATTATATATTACAAGTATATAACCTAAATTGAATTTGTATAGGGGCTCACAGAGATTGTGGACTTCTAAAATATTGAAAAATTTGAAGGCCACAGACAATGAAAACTGGATTGTGTTTTATATTCTGAGATAAACAGGAGACTCTAATAAGAAGGTGTGAAAAGTTATAGTTTACAGTTGTATTTTTCTGTGTCAAGATGACAAAGAGGGCCATCATGGACAGCTTTAATTGTAAATTAAACACAAATATCTGGAAAGAAAATTTTAATATGAGGTTATCTACTTCTTCTATGTACATTGCCTTCATTGAGTTGGCCTATAGTCCTGTCTATGGAGGATTTTTTTTTAATCTAAATTCATTGATGAGGAAAGACTCAACCCATTGTAGGTAGCACCATTGGCTGGCTAGGCCATCTGTCACTGAGTATGAACAGTAAAGGAGGCACCATAAGTATATTCTGTTCTCTCTGTTCTTTCGTGTACATGCAATGTGACCAGGTGTTTTAAGTTCCTATCCCTTTCACTTCCCCACATATGGACTTAGGAAACCTTACCTTGAAGGTCAAATATGCAGTCCCACCTTAATGCTTCTTTTTGTCCTGGTATTTTATGACAACCACAGAAATGACTATAGTATAACTCTTATTTATTTCTTTTTACTTAGAATAAAGCATCAGAAATCTATGTTAATCTATCTATCTCTGAAGTTGCCTTATTTCCAACAAACGTTTTGCCAATGTTTCTTTCAATGTCAAATAATGAAAAAGAACCTTGAAGCATCTCTAACACGGTTCCTTACACATGCGTGAGATTCTCTAATGTACATTCTATAAACATTTGTGGGATTACTTTAAGTCCATGTACATGTGATTTTTCTCAAATGAGGTTGAACTCTGTTGTTTATAATACTCAATACACTGATGTATAATTTTTACATTAACCCTTTTCTGTTCTAGTGATATTCTGTAGCTTGACACTAAGGTCTCTGAAGAACTGATCAATTTTGAAATGTGAAATAATTTATGTAAAACAATGAGCAAACACACACACACACACACACACACACACACACACACACACAGAGAGAGAGAGAGAGAGAGAGAGAGAGAGAGAGAGAGAGAGAGAGAGAGAGAGATCTGGAATATCACTTTACTAGTAGCTAGAGCTTGAGTTTCTTAACATAAACTCTGCTGAATCATTCTGATATTCCCACAATGCTTGGTTGTAAAAGTACAGACAACAGCTATCTTAACACTAAAGACTATCATATTCTATTACAACACAGCATTGATATCCAGTCAATACATTTTCTTTAAAGCAAAATTTCAAGAATGAGTACTAAGATTTGATGCATATTTCATTTTATTTTTCTAATATGCAGCCACTGTGCCCTGCTTGTAGTTTTCCAGGAATTCAAGAAAAGATAAAACAGAAACTGGAGAACAGAAAAAAATTAATGAAAGACAAAGTATCTACTTTTACTAGTATTATTATTTTTTAGATTTATACGCATCTCTTAAGGTCCAAGAAGGACTAAACTTGTGTCACAGCAAACTATTATTTACAATGATACAGAAAAGAATAGGATATTAGCCTCACTCAAAAGTGATATCTGCTTTTTTTGTTTTTTTTTTTTTTGTTTTATTCCTGCTTTCTTTCCATCTTAATTATATTAAAAGACAAAATCCTGAATTAATTTAATTTATTGCCCTTTCTATGTATATAATGTGAGTTATCTTAAATTTAACCTAAGTTATTTGTTATGGCATATGTACTCTTGCCTTCCATCCATCCATCCATCCATCCATACATACATCCATACATCTGTTTGTCTGTTCATCATGTGTGTGTGTGTGTGTGTGTGTGTGTGTGTGTGTGTGTGTGTATGTGTGTGTGTGTGTGTGTGTTTGTAGTACAAAGGTACTTCAATTGTTACTCATTTTGAGGTCATTACTCATGAGAATCCTAAATGCCTCCAATTTACATTTTTATATCTAACTACAGCACATAGATCAAGGAATATTTTACAAGTAGCTTAACATACCCCACAGTAGTATATTTTACCACAAATGATAAAGACATCTCTTAATAAAGAACAGAATAAATATTTATATAAAAAGCAATATATTCATGTCCCTAGCTTGAATTTTTGGCAACAGGAATAAGCAAACATTCTGATAAATGTCAAGCTCAATTCAAAATTATTAGTCTAGTTGATGAATTATCAGTACAAAGGATGATTACTAGTGAACATTGTTTAACAAGCATAGTGAACTATCTGAGATATAAACCCTAAGAAAAGTCTATTGTTTCTGGGTAAAAATTATCGTAAACATGCTGAGAACCCTAGGTAATATTTTTACTGACTCTCTATTTCCATAAGTGCTAAAACTCATTCATTCTGAGTCCTTGTTCAGTTTACCTTCCTTTGCATCTAGAAGCCAAATAAAAATTATCAAACTGCTGCTTTCACAACATCCCCTGAAACCTGCACATCAACATTAATATTTCATCAACCAGGCTACTTAACTTTTCCAGGCATTCTTTGGTCTAACTTGGAATGTGGCCAAACACACAGTCCTGTCAAGGTACAAAGTGCACTGAACCAAGTTAACAAGAAAAATTATTTTATTCAACATTATTGTGGTAAGTCTAAAAAGCTAGAGCTCAGGCTGAATTCAACTACACATAAAGAAAGAGCTAGAAGGTTTTTAAGAGTAGTGATAAGGTATGGTAGAGTAGCTATCATTTGTGTTTACTTATTATAACCAAAGAAAGGATAAATTTTTCTCTCGTCACAAAAGGAAATTTGTTGTTACTCTTTTAAATGTAATCAAATAATTCTAATGTTTGTTAGACATGTATATGATCAACACAGACATTTCTACAACTTCTGACTTATTTATTACCCTTAATTATTAAACTAATGAAATAATATTTTTGACAAAACTTGGTTTCACATTGGAGTAAATTAATTTTAAAAGCAAATTATTCTTAGAATTTGAGTGCAGAGAACCAAAAAACAGATTAGTAAGAGAGAGGAAAACCAGGCTGCCCTACGGAAAAACTCCTTACTCCCTTATACCAGGGGATCTGCATTCAAATTGTATACATAAGAACAAGACTAAATTAACTGTGAGTTACATTCATATATATGTATGTAATATATACATATATATACACATATATGTGCGTTGTGTGTGTATATATATGCTACACACTTATATAAAATGTATATCAACAATGATAATTAAACAAAAAGAACTCATGAATTTGAGAGCATGGGAAGACATGAGGGGACACTAAGCAAATTTAGCACACATAAATGAAAAAACTTTTTTTTTAAATTTTTTTTTGGTTTTTTGAAACAGGGTTTCTCTGTTTAGCCCTGGCTGTCCTAGACCTCACTCTGTAGGCCAGGCTGGCCTGGAATTCAGAAATCTGCCTGCCTCTGTCTTTCAAGTGCTGGGATTAAAGGGGTGTGCCACCACTGCCCAGCTCATAAATGAAAATTTTAAATGTATGATGAGCATATACAAATGCATATGTGCTCTACTTGAAGGCATTTGGAAGACATTTAACACATTCTAGAACTCTCATTTAATGATCTAAAGTGATTTGAAAGAGTTAATCCACCTCTTAGGAGTATAATTAACTTCTTCAGAGGACTGCAAATTACTATCTTGAAAATTACGTTTGTGATTGTTCTAGTACTACTGCTGTTTTTTGATTGTTTATCTGGGGACAAATTATAAGCAGAAGTTAGTTTCTATTTAACTATGAATAAAGAAAGATAAAGGCCACACACCTGGATGTTTATGTTTGCAAGACATGGCTCAAGGTCACTGAAAAGACACTGGGGTTGTTATGAAGAAAGCTTTAAAAATGTTTGTATCTAGAAGGAATAGAACACTAACTTAAAATTATAACGCTCCTAAAATCTGTGCTCTAATAGTGCCTGTGGTCCAAAGATAGGAAGAAGGCCATCAACAATTCCTTTCCATTGAGGAACCCTTAAGACTTAGATTGCTATCTTTAATCTGTAATTAAAACATCCCCAATACTGGTATTAGAACTGTTTAATTGGTCCTAGGGAAAGGCAATCACTTCAGCACATACAGTTAGTATGCATCTGGAGTATAGTCTTCTCTAACACAAGATGAAGGTATGGATAAAATTGTCTCTCACTATCATCCCACTTTTAACATCAGATTACTCCATATTCTGAGATTCCTATCTCTTTATATGTTATATACACACACGGGAAAATACAAAGATAATGTGAATTAAACCACGGCTCTGTCTAGTAAAATCCATAACTAAAAAGAAACAAATGTGAAAACAGAGCAACAGCACCAAAATTGATGACATGTTCAGTTCCTGAAGGAAAGGATTCAGTGGGTGACATGCTAGGTCTGCCCATAACTTGAGAGTTGAAAGCCAGTCATTCAAGGCGCCATTGGAAGAACTTGGATGGATCCTTAATGAGGACCTTCTCCCATAGGTGTTCAGATCTTGTCTCATTTGCTTTTCAACTCTGTCATTAGCCTTTCAGGTCTTACAATCATCAGTTAGGATGATTACACACTTCCAACTGAACTAGATTGTCACTCATCTGGTAAGAGTCTGTGTTCACCCTACTCACAAAATGCCGCTGGGATATTCTAGTACAACAGCTGCAATGCTTCTCTAAGTTTATCTGCTCTTCATTCAGGTATGATGCTTATTTTAAATTTGAATAAGTTCCTTAATGATCTGTAATTAAAAGCAAGTAATAAAAACTAAGCATTTAATTTCATTTTCGGTAGACTCTAATGTAAAAAGTCACTTTTTTTTCTTACGTTAAATATACCTGAGATGATTTGTACTTTGTTCTCTTCCCTAACATTTTAAAGTGCGTTTCTAGAAGATCATTGAATAGTGGAAGCAGCTAAGAAATTAAAGGTTTATATTCAAATTCAAATGCCAATT